>ML783525.1:1288570-1301598 GCA_009831015.1 Picea engelmannii | reverse complement strand
CCTATGTAATTTCTTATAGGACCATCTAGTGTTTTCCCCTTATAGGGCCATCGCCTATGCAATTTATAGTGATTGATGTTTTGGAGGCTCGTCTTGTTGTTAACCTTGGATACCTAAGTGACCGAGGAGGAATTGGGGTAAAATTTGATGGTTAGGTTGTTTCAAATAAGGAATTTTGGACTTTCATACCAATTTGTTTGCAAATATTCGATGAAAGAGGGAGAAGGCTTATGAATTTTGTCTAGCCTATGAAATCTTTTGAAGAGTCATTTAAGTATACGTTAAAATACTTGATAAAGTAGCAGAAAATAATGGTTAGTTTTGACTATAAATTTGTAGTTCAAAGCTATTTAAATATTTATGAAAAAATGGTAAAATGGCATAAAACCAGGAAATTATTTAATTTTCTCTAAAAATACTCAGTAAATTTGAAAAAAACAATATTTTGGATAAAATTAAGTAAATACTCCACAATTACTTCTTTTGATAAGTACACTTCTCATAGATATGGAAATAATACTATGTGGAGCATTAAGTAGAACGTTCATTGATGGAGTCCATTTCATTGCTTGTACTTATAAAAATATTACCATTATAGTGGGTTTGATAAAGAGGTCACTAAAACAATGGTTTGATGTTTGTGTTTCATTATTTAATGATTTTAAAATTTAAATTGTGAAATTTCAATTTCAATTTGTATATTTAAAGTAAACTTGAATTAAATATTTAACTTAAGTTATTTTGTTGGAGACAAAAATTTTCATTGTAAAATTGAACTGTTTAAACTTTAAATTTTTGTAAACCATATTATAAATATTATCTTTTATAATAGATTATAGTCTAGTTTAGATTCTTATTAGATATACATCTCTAGATTGATGTAGAATATTGATGTCAAATATTATGATAATATTATCTTTTATAATAGACTATAGTCTAGTCTAGATTCTTATTAGATATACATCTCTAGATTGATGTAGAATATTGATGTCAAATATTATGATAAAGATAAGTGTTCATGGTTCAACATTTAATAATTTAAACTTTGAAATTTCAATTTGTATTTTGAATTTTTTTAATTCAAATCTCATTTGATGTCCCCATACCCTATGTTCCATATCTAAATATAAAAAATGGTACACTCCATATTTGGTCATTGTGTCATCTCAAACAATATTTAGTCATTGTGTCATCTCAAACATAAAGGCATGGAGGTTGTTGGATAATCCTCTACTGAATTTGTAATAATTGATGTAGTAATTAATTCATATTTTAAAGATTAAAAGTGTTGTAAATGTTTAGTAATTTATCTATCTTTCAAGTAGGTGTTGGTATGTGGTTCAATCACCAGTTGTATACAACTTCTTAATCAACAAGGGTTGTGTATGTGTTTTTGGGAGTTTTTGTGGAATACACAGATTAGTCAAATGTTTCTTAATCAAAGTGGTTTGGGATGTTGAGATTGTTGAGATATTGATGTGATTATGAGCATGGAGATTGTTGGATATTTATGTGTGGATTCTATAATAACTGATATATTGTTTTAGAGTAAACATGTTTTAATAGTTTATCTATACTTTATTACAAATTTAGTAATAAAATTTGATATTTAAAGTTTTTATACAAATAATCAAATAAATAGAATAAAATGTTTAATATTTTATTCATTTTATAAATGGAAGTGGAATGTTTTGTTTCTTTATGCAACACTTCCTTAAAAAAACCCCAACCCCACACACACACACACATATATATATAATTTGGAAGAAAATATGATATTTAAAATGACTAGTAGTGGTATATTATATAAATAAGTGGAAGTAACAATTTGATGTTACACAATCCCTGTAATTATCCAATGAACTATTTTTAATGGCTATAGGTTTAGTTGGGCTTGGCACATCATTACGAACTTGAACAAAATTTGGCCAAGTAGTCAAATAATTTGTTATTTTTTATTTGACCACATGCAACTCACATTTTAAAGGAAACCCTGAGGATTTATTAAAATTTGACAAAGAAATGAATGAGAATTTTCCTCAAATTTTAGATACTCCATGAATGGGAGGATTTTTTTCCCATTGTTTTCAAAAACTTGTTTCATGGATGGGGGGATTATTTTTTCCATTGTTTTCAAAAAAAAAATTGGATGGAAACTCAAGTAGTTGAAGTACTATATTAGTTGGGCACATTTCTAATAGAAAAAAGAGAAAATACTTACAGGGAAAAAAAAGACAATTCAAGGAAGACCCCTTTGATTGCAAGTTGATACTTGTTGATCGTGTACTCATATCGGCCCATTTCTTTGACAATGCAACCTTCTTGTCAGATCTGCCTACAATTATCTTGGGACTATGCTCAGGGGATTTGAGTGTATTACATTAATTATAGCAATAGTGAAAAATCGGATCGCATGTTTCATGTACTTGAAGACTGAATCACCAGGAATAATCTACATATATTATAAAGTTCTCATAAAAACGGAAAATAATATTACACTAGGAAGAATATACATATATTATAAAGTTCTCATAAAAACGGAAAATAATATTACACTAGGAAGAATATACATATATTATCAATTTTGCATGAAAAAATGGAAGGAAAGAGCATTGGATGAGGTGAAAAAAATACATGAGGTATGATTTTGTTACTTCCTGTAATTGAAGTAAGCAATGGAGAATAACATGTTACTATATTATGTATAACAGTAACATTGTCAAGAGAAAAAAACAACAAAGAGAAAAGACATGTTTGCAATAACGGCGAATAACAAATTATATTGGCCTTTCTTTCTCAATGAGAAAGAAAAAGTGGTAATTTCTCTGTAGTATTATTCTTACTTTCACATTTTCACAATCAACATATTTCAATTTATTTTGACATTTCAAAGTCTTCATATAACATTTCAGCATTCCACTGTGTTTTTTTGTTTGCATTACCCTATGAATTCTCATCTTTATTTATGTTGTAGTGCCTTAGTGTCTCCTTGGTGTTTGATTCTTCATGGCCTCTCATTATGAAAATGTGCTTAACAATGTTATAGCAACATTATACCTTGTTATCATTTGTCAACGTTATTTACTAGAAATTACATTCAAGGTATTATCATGGCGGATCTATAAGGAAACTAGGTCACTCGCACCGTCAATCGATTATTGAATTCTCCCAGCCTCAAATTGCTTTACTTGGAGCCTAATGACTTCTCCAATTAAATTCTCATGGCATTCTCGATAATGACTCTATATGCTCATTAATACTCCAATTCAAAGAAAAATAGAAAAATCTTGATGCTACATAATTAGCACTACTTCTAACTGTGTTTTTACCACAAACTTGATTCAAGGATCTTCAATCCAATCTCTAGCATGGTTTACACTACTTGAATTTTGAGGTCAATAATGGGCCTCAAATACAAAAATGTATCATCAAAATAACCTTTAAAAGAACCAATAGCATTCAAGATTATCATGTCAACCATTATGCATCCAACGAGTGCCTACAGTTGCAATTTGAATAAACTGATAAGGAGATACATCGAACATATGATTAAAAAAAGAAATTTTCTTTCTTTCCCTTTGAAAGTTTATAACTCGTGTTTTATTGTTTTAACTATTATTTTGTTGTTTTCTTTAGGAGACCCATTGTAGACCTCAAATCCCCCCTAATGGATTCTCTTATGTCCAGCAATGCCTATGGCTCCAAATGAGCAACCCGCATAAAACAAAAATCTTAAATTGGATAAACCATCTTAATATGTAATTAAAATAATTTGAACCACCTATCCATAATTTTATGATTCTTCATCCACTTCCATATATCAATTAACTATTATGAGACACATCTCTTCCTTCCATACTTACAACATCCACATATCCCTCGAAGTTGCTTTCATTCCTCCACTTAAATTTCTATGTATGATGTTTGTAATTTAGACACAGTCAAGCGAAAAGAAAAGAAAAAAATACACACTTGTAGCAATATATTAGATATTCATATTGGGATCAAGATTGACATGAGAATCTATCAAATCTTCAACGCCCAACAGGTTCACTCGAAGCTGATCCATTCCTCTACTATTATTATAAAGAAACACCAAATGTTAATTCAATTCTATTGCACATAGCAACAACACTTTTCCAATGGAAAATAGACTTTTTTCCTCTTCTAGGTGATTTCAGAGTGTTCTTAGATAGGGTGAAGGTCTCTCCTTCATTATTATATCCACAATGCATACCACACATCTATTTCCTATGGATTATACATTTTTAACACTTTGTATTTGTACTACAATGCGTAGGATGTATTATGGTAGATGTACAATATTTACCTTAATCTTTTTCATATTCAATGAGCTCATGGGTTTATATATTAATATTTTTTCATATTGAATGATTTTTACTCGATTCATATCCAATTAGTGGGTTCCATATCTTTTACCATGCCATCATCAAAGCTATAAGGCCTTCGCATTCTAGATTTAAAAAGGAGACTAGAATGAATTTATAAAGTATTGGGTCTACTTGCCCAAACACATTTTTTCTTCTCATGTTTTGGCTAGCAAAATTTCATTTATGGACCCTACGATGTACTTAACAATTTATAATGATATTGGGTTTGTGTCATGGGGAAAATCGATATCCTTTTGTTTTACTAGCTACATAAGTTTTTCCAACTATGTGATGGTAATCCAAAAGTACATTAAATAACATTTTGGGTCAACAAACACATAAGCACATTTGAAGGACGTCGTTTAACTGTTCTATGTTTTTTCCCTTTTCGATGGAATCCAACGACATAAATCTGCACAAAATCACAAATTTTTGTTGTCTAAATTGCACTTCTGAATGCAAAAATGGATCCAGCGTGTTCAAAACCCCCCGGGGCACTCGGATTATAAAGAATTAACCTCTCAAATTAGTAGATACAACAATTTATGGCCAGATTTCGACCGAATATCCCCGGAAAATATTCCCAGAAAAGGGCCAAAACGTAGAATGTTTAGACTACGACTATTTGAAGGCTTATGTAGGGGGTTGCACAAGCAAGGAAATATATGCACTTGCATATGACTTTTTCTATTGTACCCATTGAAGGAAAAATCAGGAAAACACATGGTAGGCTTACAAGATGTCAACACAAATTTATGACATGTCGGAACAAAATGACGAAAGAGACATGAAATGGTAGCTACTAAGTGAGGCATCTGGAGATGACATGCAATAGGAAAGATGAAGAAATCTTTCCCATTTAATATTTTCCATGTTTTTTCCTGATTGTAAGTGACAATTATCTTAGTTCTATAAAAGTTTCAAGCTCTAAAACTTGATCCTATCGAAGTCCCTATGTTTTATTAGTTGAAAAATTTTCCTCTTGGACCATGAACAAAGCCAATTTCTTTTGTATAAATATTTTGGGTTTGTTGCCCTAGGTAATTTTTAGTTTTTGTGTTTTTCAAAGCACAGTACCCCTCAAAAGTACCCAAATCTAGCTTAGAGATTAACGTTATAAATTTAGGTAAATAATTCTAAGAGGATATTAGATCTTATGCTAGATATAATGATCACAGACCTCCATGGATCCCATGCTTGTTTAAAGTGCACTTTGTGTAATTTCATCTATCGGAATTGGGAATATTCAAAATTATGTGTTTTCCCATATTGGAAAGGTCATTTGGCATAGACAATAATTAACAAAATCTCAATTTAATAAAATTTGGGATCTATAAAAAAAAAGTGGGAACACTAAGTTCCTTCGCATGATTTTGCGAAGTAACCTAGCATAAGGACTTATGAGAGAATAATAATCGAACCATTTAGATGATGAATTGTAGTGAAATTTGGCTCACCTAAAGGAGGACATGTCATCATGATCCCATCAAAAGGCACTAAAAGGAAAGTACTAAATCCACTATGATTTGAGATACAAAGAGAGAAAAGAGATGTATTAGTTAAGAGAAAATAAAGTGGGAAGTGAGGATTCGATGAGGATTCAATGAGTAACTGAATCTATAATATGTTAAAGGTGTATTTCTCCATTGTACTGAAGGTTAATATTTCACCAACACGATCATAAAGTTTCGTGAACCTAGATTAGCTAAAGAGGAATGTGATTTATTTGATATCAAATTTCTTTCTTCCATATCACACCTCCCTTTAAAATGTCTAGTACATTAGTTTTGTGTCAAGAAAACTTAGATTGTTTTTGTTTGGGAGATGAAGTAATTAGCAATTTTACTTGCTAATGATCGAGGAAAGGAAGAGGCTCCTCGATTTGGTTTTCCTTGGTTCCCCTCTCCATTCATATCCCAATTTGTAGTGATTGATGAGTTTATCAAAATTTTCAAAAAATGATCATTTCATTTAACTTGGACTAATAAGTAAAAATTTAAACTAAAAAGCTATGAATTTTGAGCTTGGAAGTTTGATTATCAGAGTTTCTTAAGTGAAAAATTAGATTCAACATGTGGGGAATAATTATTTTTGAAAGTGTAAATTTCAAATAATTTTGATTTCCTAAAGTGATAATTTTGATTATGAAACTACAAATTTCAAAAATCAAGTGTTAATTTTGATTTCAAAATTGTTAAACTTCAATTCTAAAAGTTTCAATGTCAAATCTGTTACAATGTGTATTTGAATTTTAAAATTTAAAATTTATTTTCTAATGTGTGTATATATAAATACAATGTTAATGTAAGACATTTTATTTATGTATGTGCATGCATATCAATATGACATACATATCTAAATATATCAAGATGAAAGAGAAACATCAAAATAATAACAAGTCGTGACGATGATTACATTACAAAGTTGTGCTTTGTCGACACCATAGTTTTGTGAAGACCGCACATGTTAGCGCCATAGGTTTTGTATGTTGATGTTTGCACATTCCACAAGTTTTGTACCACCTCAACATCAATATGCAATGTGCACCAACTAGTCTCTAATGCACATGTGCAAACCATTTTGAAGTGTGCGTGCCAACTCTGATACCGCGGTAACACGCAAGGACTTGTTAGAAATCACATGTGTATATCCAGTCATCAAAGATCAATTTTAATGATTAGTAACCATTTTTTATTTGACTTATTGGTTGTGCTAGAGGTTGTTAGTGAGATGGAAGAGTTGTTCTCATTGTCATGCATATGGAAAGATAAAAGGAATGCAAGAGAACCAGTTGGGGGTGTACTACTATTGTTGTTGGTCTATGTTGATTGATGTTGGTCTGGTTTTGTTGTTAATGATGTAGTCTTCTCGATGTAATGCCATATGAGAGAGAAGTTGGATCTAGATTTGGGTTCTTGGTCTCTGGTTCGAGTTTCAATGATTATTTCAGAAGACTATGTCCCATTATATATCTAAATGCTATTTGTTGTTGATTAATGAAAATAAAGACATCCAAATTTGTACTACCTATCATGAGCTCTGTCATGGATGAATGCTTGTTATATCTATTAAAATGTAACTTACATATATGAATGATGATGTGGATGGGTAGGATCTAATGTACAACTCTGAGTTATGTGTTTTTTGTTTACAATATTCCTTCATGCAATACACAATTGTTCGGTCTCTGTTATTTTCATGAACATATCGGGTGAAACCTTATTCAGTTTATGAATATTGAATATGCCGTGGTTGATGGGGTATTTGTTGGTAACGTCTTTCGTGTCTAAAAATCGACCCAAATGTGCTTTTCCATAAACATTTAAGTTTATGTACAATAATGTTCCATATAAACAAAATGACGACTATAAATCAATTTGTTTTACCTTAAATGCAAGCATATAACTTGTTTATTGTGGAAGCTTTATTCGTAGACTCACAACCTAAGTAAGTAGAGAAGACCACAACTGACCTTCAAAAGTTTTACTTGAAACAATAGCTATTAGTTAGAATCTAATGCTAATTTGCGAGTTCTAACATGATACAAGTCATTAAAAAATAAAAGTATGAAATTTCTTAATTCAAATAAAGTCTTGTTCACTGATGTCACTTTCACTCTCCCTCTTCTATTCAACTTGTTCTTGATGTGCCTCAATTATATCAAATGCCTTCCCATTCATTTTTAGTATATTTCCCTTCCATCCCACCTCTTGTGACCATGCCCATATGAGATTATTCACATCAATGAATTTTGTTCCTTTTGTTTCAACAATCAACTATTAGGTTACGTTTAAACAATTTTTGTTGAAAAGTTTGTTTTATTTTACTATTATTGTGGGATTTCGCTAATGAATAACTACCTTGTGTGTCTCGACAGTAGTGTATGAATCTTGATAGACATTTCCCTCTATCCTACACAACCATACGGTTTATTGTAGGTATGATGATCATTCACCAATGAAGAAGATGAGATAACAAGGAGTAACCTGCTCCTTGAAGCACCCCCCTTGTGCATTTTAAAAGAAGAAGAAGCAACCGAGGAAGAAAGTTCAAAAGTGACAGAAGTAGAAGACACAAGTGTAGTAGAAACTGAAGTTACCGAAACTTCGCAAGAAAGATTGTGAGCGCCAGTAGCACCAAGTAGCAACCAGTGAGGAGTATCAAGTGCCATTTCAAGTATGGCCACTCATGTGAGGAATGATTCGACCCTCGAGATCTTCACATTTCATGGGACGGGAAGAGATTATGGAGAAAAACATTGGTTCATATGTGAAGCAATTTGGTCTGTGAAGCAAGTCACAGACGAGGCAGCTAATATTGCAGAGTTAGAGACTACCTTTAGAGACAGAGCTTTGACATGGTATATGAAGTATAAGGTTAATGTGCCAACAAGACGTGCCCCTTGAATGTTGGAACAAATGTGTCTCGATCTGTATTAGGAGTTGTTCATAAGGACTTCCAATGGTATAATATATTGCATTACCAAGATGAATTATAATAAAAGTGATAGAAATTGATGCATTGACCCAATCGCTTAGACATTAGTGACTCTTTCTTCTTGGAAAGAAACCATAATTTGTATAGCCCACAAACTATTGCAAACCCCGAATTCTCAATCCAATATATAGGCATGGCAACATGAAATAGGCATCTTGCAAATTCTAACTTGTGTTCAACTATAAAAAGGGTACTTGGAATAAAATGAAAGTCTTCCTTAGTCACCACCTTAGGCGTACACTACTTCATAGTGAGACACTATATGCAACACTTATAAGAATGAACCTAACCATAACCTTCTAATTCTTCTTTTGAACCCATTGTGGTGGTTTTACAATAATCAAATATACTGGGACTTTTTTGGACTATAATCTCAAAGGTGGCATGTTATATAAGTTAATGCTAGTTATGAGTTCTCCCTCATATAGGTATGACTTATTGCTTAGAGAGGTCAAATTCCTCTTATGGGGGCATTTTGGCACTCGCAAATCTTTGTAACTTTTCTATTAGGCTCCCACAATGGAAAGCATTCATTTCATAATTGATCCAAGCAACCTAAACAGAAGCTTCAATTATATTAACCACTATTTATGCATTTTGGACTATGAGAATCCATTCCAATGGATTTCAGTAGTGGCTTGCCTATGACAAAGGCAACTTATTTGTATTTCCGTGATAAGTGTGTTGTTTTTCCAAAATGGTTGTTTTGATTCCTTGTAGTAAAATTATTGATGCACCTTATGCTATGGAATTCTTCTTCTAACACACATAGATGCATTATGGATCATCAATTACCATTTTTTCTAATTGAGATTCTCAATTCTTAAGTGTACTATGAGAAGACATCCAACAAATTAGACATCATCATCGTGATTAGGAAAGGAGTAAAGTGTCAAATCCCAATATGTAACTAATTGCATGTAACATTATCATAACAATAGAAGAGGCCACGTGGCATCTTAAGGAAGGTTCTCCCTCCTACTTAAGGGAGCTCCTTTCATATACATTCATTTAAATCTTTAAAAGACCAAACCCATTTTCTAAGCAAGCTCTTTGTGTCATCTTGGACTACTAAAGTTATATTTTCAATTCTATAGACTTTCTCAATCTATGGCCATATTGTGTCTTTTGCATTCAATATGGATGCATTTAGTTTTCCTTGTAGAAAAATGATTGATGCAACCCACACTATATAACTCTTCTTATAACACATACAGATGCATTATGGATCATCAATTGCCATTGTTTCTCACTAAGATTCTTGATTCTTACGTGCACAGCAAGAAGACGTGCCTAATTAGACATCATCTCCATGATTAAGAAAGGAATGGAGTTAGGTGTCAAATCCCAATATGTAACTAATTGCATGTAGCATTCTCATAGCTTTAGTAGAGGCCACATGGTACGTTAAGGAAGGTTCTCTCTTCTACTTGAGGGAGCTTCTTTCAAGTACATTCATTTACATTTTTCCAATACAAACTTATTTTCTAAGCAAGCTCTTGGTGTCCTCTTGGACCATTTAAGTTCTCTTTTCAATTCTACGAACTCGCCCAATCTATGACATATTGTGTCTTTTAAATTCAAGATGGATGCATTAATACTACAGTTGTTTAAAAGTTCATTTTCAATATATCATTCATCCTAACACATTAGGGATTTTGCTCTGGCAACTATTTGTCAACACTACATATTCCATGTTCCTTTACATACAGAAAAAATAAAACACGACTTCTTTACATTGATTGATTACAAAATCAACATCAAAATCATAAAACTAAAATGAATACAATTGCTTTAAGATAAATAAAAGAAAAGCAATGACAATTTTATCGTTCAATTACAGATAAAAAGGGAGGTTCCTTCTCAATGTATAGATACACGCTTTACTTCTTGAAGAACAAAAAGGAAAGACAAAATATACCCATGCTAGCTTATGAATGAAAATATCTGAACAGTTTCTTAGAATAATTGGTTTGGTGTGCACTTGGAAATGCTCGACAAACATGCACCATTGTGGGAGAAACCACCTTATTGATTAAACAGATTAGCTAGACCCTTATTTATACAAATTAAAAACAATACAAGCCCTGGTGCATTAAGGTGAAACATTTTTTACCCTAATATATTTATTACTTGGCATGGCACAGTGCAATCACAATAGAAAAGGATTCAAGTAGAAGAGTAGTTTAGTTTACACTAAGCATAAATTCAAAAGCCTCTATCCACCCTTTGAAGGAGAAAAATGTTAATATTTTTATTGAGAACTTAAATTGATAGTTACAAAAATGTATGGCCACATTGGTGCTACAATGTACTAAATTTTGCAGAAATATCATTATTGATCCAGATTGGCTGACAAACATAGGATAAACAAGGACATTTCTGACCCTTACATGAAGTGGCATTTACTCTACATAGTCTCGCTTGTTTTATAGATTTAAGCGTGCAATTAGATTATGCCTTTGACAGAGAAGACTAGTCCAACAAGGGCTTATTTCTAAGTATCCATAAATGGGCCTCCAAGCTACAAGCACAAGAATAAGTAGCTCACTTTTTCACAAAAAGATTTCCAAAAAGTTATGACATAAGGGATTATGTTACTTCATCATTGATCTTGCCATTTTCAACTCTGCAGTAAATATGGCCAAATAGCTAGTCAAATATTATTCAAGAAGACAATTGAAAATATGACCAACTTTTCACTCTCCGCAATTTTTATAAAATGTTTAGACTAAGATAAAAATGAAAACAAAAATTTGATGCAATAAAAAATTGAATAATACTCCAACCTTGCAATAAAATCCGAAATTTGTCCTCTGCAAGGTACACGAGACCATTAAAAGAACCCTCATCTTTTTTAACAAATTCACTATTCTTCAAGTGTAGAAGGACAGACTTTCCTTCTCCGATTCGTACTTGCCAGCCGTCAATATTTAATGTAGGTACTGCCATAAAACTTCGTTTACATTAAAGTTACATAGCAAAGCCATAAACTCATTAAAAATCGAATTCCAATTTCTTTATTGCAAATTTGAAATTAAAGTGAGACCTTGAAAAGATGGCTGTGTGGAATTGAAATAAAGAAGATACGCAATACAAAGAAAACCCCAAAAAAAGAGGTGAAAGAGATAAACAGGCTTTTTGAAACAAGCTATCACCAATCAAAACAAAAGAAATCAATTCATTAAGAGTCATTATCAATAAGAAATGAGAAAAAGAACTTAAGATGGGGACTGCCACGTTTTGTTATAGCAATCTTTGGTAACACATTTTTGCATGAGACTTGTCAAATGGAAGGCAGGGTAAACATAAATGCATGAAGGCAGCCTCCTGTGAACACATCTCTCACCTACCATCACTGTTTCTGCTACCACTCATCATGTTGTAGGTCAGATTGTTGGTGCTTTCAAGAGGAACGACTCACATCTAAGGTCAATGACTTGCTTTTTAAGGCCTTTTGGACACAAGCAGCTAGCCTCAAGAGGGAGATGACTTTATTCCTGTCTGTTTTTCAGGACGCTAGAACCCTAAATTAAGGGTTTGTGATTGTTGTTATAAAGTTGTTGCATTCTAAGGACTGGAAGTTGATTATAGATAGAGTATATAGCATATCTTGGCCCACTGGTGGATTTCCCTGACCTATGCAAGGGTTTAGTTAGGTTAATTTTGATGTAAGAATATCGGGAAAGATTGGCACTCCTCTTTTATTACTCTTCTACTTCTGTTTAGTTTTCTGTTATATAAATCTGCCTCATACTCCATGGTTGGATCATGTATGAAGTTATTTGGAAGATTGTAGATGGTAATTGTTGGAAAATAAATGGTAAATGCATTGTGTTGCCACCTTTATACACACCTGGGTAACGTAGAAGAAATCTTCAATCCACTTGGTGTGTCCTTGGGGGCAAGTTAGAGTTAAGGAATTGTCACCTAATCCTCAACTCCTCTATCTAGGCCAACTCCTAGCGAAGCCAAGGGGGGTAGTCCCTACAGAAAATAATCTAAGGCTTAAAACTAAATCTAAGTAATTAGTGTTCTAGGAGTTTATTGAATAAAGACAACATATGAAATAAATTTATTCTAAAGCATATATCAATCAACAACCACAAGATACATAAGAGATACTTGCATAAAAAAGAT
>ML783525.1:1235600-1247167 GCA_009831015.1 Picea engelmannii | reverse complement strand
TATATATATATATATATATATATATTTATTTATTTATTTATTTATCACAAGTATCGCTTAGACCTAGACTTTATTTTCCTAGGTTGGGCGACATTTTATTAGGGAAATTGCTTTAAATCCTTATCATCACATTATTCGTTCTAAGACCATCTAGGTTCATTCATTTATTAATTAGCAACACGACGTGCTCTTTAGGACGCACTAGGTGCTCCAAGGGTGCCATTCGCCCCATTCTGTTTCCCTTGCGCGACATACCCTTCAGGGCGCACTACGTACTCCAAGGGTGCCATTCGCCTCTTTCATTTTTTTCTTGTGCGATGTGCCCTTCAGGACACACTATGTGCTCCAAGGGTGCCACTTGCTTCTTGATTGACTTGGTAGACATAAAAAACCCTTGGAGTTAATACTCTACCAGGTGATCTTGTGGGAGACTATGGGCCTCTAAGGAATAAGGCCCCTGCCTTATTGTGTGCCCCTTAGAATCGTCGTGAGAGATTGTCGCAGTTTGCCCTCACGACATCGTGGGTCTTCTCGAACTAGGTAGTCGTTAACCTATAGTTCGAGCCACGACGGGAGTGCTAGTAGGATGTGGCAGAGTTGCTATCCACACCTCTCTCTCAACATCTCTGGTAGTCGTGCGTGACCCCTCCACTCCACATGTGAGTCTGGTCAACAATATATCGTCAACCTGCATCATCAACGAATCATGTAAGAAAAAAATCCATAATCTTAACATCTAATAAGATGCACATATGCCATATATATACAACAATCAAACCCCAAAAGTCAACTCCCTGACTCGATCTGGAGTCTAAGGGTTTCTTTGATGCCTCATCATCATCGAGGTCCGAATCCTGCACACTCAGGAGATCCAAGTCAATAGCACCTGTCTAATTCAATACAACATATAATCACATCCATAATGCCTCATAATAATAATCAATGGTCAATGGTATAATAATTTGGATCACTTGCAAACAAGTGTCCTAAAAAAAAAGTTTGCTCAGTGCGAGTAAGAGCGGGATGTTACATACACCCCCTCTTGGTATAAACATTGTCCCGAAGTTTCACAATAAACAAGTGCTGAAGTAATGTGTATCACAGTATCATAAGTCTATCTAACGAACAAAAATGGAAACTGTTGGCGCAAATCATATGTGTCCTCCAAGGTCGTCGGTTGCAGACTAGTTTTCCCACTAGACCTTGACCTCATCTATGTTCGACGTTATAGCTGTCGAATGCGATGATCCAGGATGCGGATCGGCACAGCCGTGAGCACACCCTCATCCGAAATTCGCAAAGTGCTTAAGTCAAAACATGTGTAGGATCACTAATCATAAGTCTCAAACATAGACATGAAAGACATCGTGCATACGCCTCAAGAATCAGGAAGGCTAGTCATTAGGCCACAGGCCTCTCTTTTCCACGATATCGTAGGATCCCATGAACCTAGGAGATAGTTTAGTCCATTTTTCAAACTTGATCGAACTCTTATGCAGTTTTCGCTGCAAAAATACTCGATCGCCACATCATAACTACGGTCGACATGATGCGCATTGACATAACTCTTTTGTCTATCCTGTGCTTCCTTGATCCTTTGTATTATAGTTTTCATTTAATCTTCCAATTCTTGGATCACTTCTAGTCCCACTAAGACCCTATCCTCAAGCTGATCCCAACTCAAAGGCGTCCGACATGGTCACCCATAAAGAAACTCGAAAGGTGCCATCTTAATGGTGATTTGGTAACTGTTATTATAAGCGAATTATACCAGTGGCAAGAATTCTTCCCAATGCTTTTGTTGGTCCATCATGTATGTAACGTCCCCAATTGTTACGACTACAAGGGAAACAAAAACTGCAATTTTTTTTTTTAAGGGAAAGAAGGTGATTATGACAATAGTAACCACACAACTGACGACGAACACAAGCACGCCGTCTAGACAACAGGAAACTATGACTCCATGCCCCGGGCACAAGGGAAACTAGGCAAACATGTGTAGAACAAAAAGGAGAAAGGACTACCCGCCCAACGCAAACAAGACAGGCCTACAAGCTAAGGGACAACATCCCCCTCTCGACACCCGACCAAAGACGAACAAGACTAGAACCTCAAGGCACACAAAACTGAACGCATGAAGGCGTTCCACCCAGGCGCCAAAAGTAACTTACAATGCTCAACAACACTCACACTGAACGCACTGAATCCGACCAAGTTCTCATTCGCCGCTATCCAATAGGGCGCACCATGATCCCCTCATCAGGAATCATGTCATCCCTAGGTGATAGCTGCATCAAAACCTTGGCACCACACAACCTATCTGGACAGAGGAATCTATAAAAATCCGACGCACTAGGAGCCGAATACTGAGAGAAACCACACCCAACCCCATCAACAGGTTGATGAGACACCAAAGGACGACTACCAGGGAAGACACAAACCAATATATGACTTTATCAACCACCAACCCCTTTTATCAAGTCTAACCGGTCAATAAATACCATCTAAAATAACGTTGAATACAAATCGATTTTATCATTACTTACGATCTAAAAGGGAAATTCTAAATTAATTCCAAATTGTAATCTAACTAGCATTTGACATCATAAAACAAAATTTATCATATTAGTGCAAAAAACTATAATGAAATACTTATTAACACATTACATCACAACATGTGGTATGCCTACATTAGCCGTACCAAAATGACAGTCGTTTATTAACCTTAAAATAATCTGTTAGGAAGTGACAATGTCGTTAAATCCATATACATTTGATGGGAAATTAGAGCCATGTACATTTAATGAGAAATTAGAGCCATATATTTAATGAGAAATTAGAGCCACATACATTCAATGAGATTTGTTGCCATATGATTTTAATGAGATTTAATGCCATAAGCCTAGTCATAATTAATGCCCTTCAAATCCATTTAATGTAGTCAATGCCATTGTTAATGATGTCATTCTAAATGCAGGTAGATTGATCATTCGCCAGGTAATCTAAATAAAACACAACTGAATATATAATGCGTCTTTAATCAAATTTATGCACTGACTGTCAATTAAAATGGAATGGGGAAAATCGAAATTGGGCAAACTGTCAATTAAAAATGGAATGGGGCAAATTGTCAATTGAAAACGGAATGGGAAAAACTTTCATTTAAAAATGGAATGGGGCAACCGTCAATTAAAAACGAATGGGGCAAACTATCATTTAAAAATGGAATGGGGCAAATCGCAGAGTTTAAAGCCTTCCATAATAAATTCACTGTTTGATTAAAGTTGCAATGTAGGTGAACAATTATGATTTCGCTGACATACCAAAAAAATCACATCCAGGGATAAAGAAATCATTTTTCATTCGCCTTGGGTAACCAAACAAAAATGTAGACAGGGATACCAAAAAAAACGCAGACAGGGATACCAAAAAAACCGCAGACAGTGATAATAAAGAGTTTTTCATTCGCCTGGGATACCAAAACAATAACGCAGACAGTGATAATAAAGTGTTTTTCATTTGCTTGGGATACCAAACAATAACATAGACAATGATAATGAAGCGTTTTTCATTCGCCTCAGATACCAAAAAAATAACGTAGACAATGATAATAAAGCGTTTTTCATTCGCCTGGGATACCAAAACAATAACACAGACAAGGATCGATAATTCGTTTTTCATTCGCCTAGGCTACCCAAGAAAAAACGTAGACAAGGATCATAACTAATTTGTTTTTCATTCGCCTGGGGTACCCAAGAAAAAACACAGACAAGTATAATAATTTGTTTTCAAATGAATTAAAAGCATGAAAAAAAATCATAGCCCAAACAAAGGTAAGGATTGTCAACACGAGGACAAGCACAGGTTAAAATCCTTCTCAAATAAATTTAGGTGCAGAAGTAAAACACAGTGAACGAAGATGTACAAGTCACAGGGTAAACGTTCGCCGGAAGTGCCATGACCATAGTCAACAAGAACAATCAACGTGGGTAGACGACTGGTAGGAACATCCTTCACTCATCATCCATGCATAGAAAAGCAGGGCATTGAGATCCATAGGTCTATTAATGCCAAAGTGATGACCGTAGATCAGGCTCCTGGTCGACTGCTCAGGCGTGGACTGATGAGATAGGGACGAAGGAAAAAATAAACCACAATCATCACAATCAATAAACCATAGGATGTTCAATACATGCAGGGATTGAAGGCCATGGGAAATCAACATCGAGCTAAAGGCTATGGGGAAAATTTCATCCATCGACTAGAATGCTAAGACAATCATTTTCTGTACCCAATTAAACATGCAGAACTAAAAGCATAAATCATACTAACAATCTGCCATGCAGCAATAAAGGAAGCGTACCATTGCCCAATCGCCTGCTCTGAGTTGATAACCTGTGCACTTCATGAAACTCTTGCTTGCCGATTGATGAGACTTCACCAGAACCTCCCAACCAACGTTAGGGGTACTCTTCTACCCCCTTATCCCCCCGAGCCACAAAGGGGCCACGAACAATAACCAAAGATTCAACTAGATCCTAGCTCGCCTTGCAAGGTCAAGCTACCACTCCTCACCGAGTTGGGTATCCCAACTCCCACAAGCTAAGTCAGTCAAGTATGAATTTCTGCAGTGTAACGTTACACATCCCAAAAGAGATCCATCATCCTTCTCCTCCCTCCATTATCAAGAGTTTCAAAGTCCTTTACTTTCCCAAAATCCCAATTAATTTAATGTTTAAAAATTTAATTCCTAAAAATCCTCCCCGTACATGTGTCACCCATCCCCTTCATTCCTCCATAAATAAATTTCATTAATTAATTAAATACCCTTATTTCCCTCACCCACCTAAAGTCATTCCTAGAATCGCTCTTAGGTGTCCCCATATTCCCTTACAAGTTTTAATGACTTTCCCCCTTATTAATTTACTAGTTGAGTTTAACTTAGAAAGTTCTTTAATACTAGATACCTTACTAAGTTAGACTCTCTGCTTTTTCCTTGTGTTTCCCCTTTCTTTTTATGTTTCCCGCTTTTTCCTAGTTTCCTATTTATTTTAGATTTCCCTCTTTCCTTTTTCATTTAAAACTTCAAATTCGCAGGTGTAGAAAATTAACTTTTTCCCTTTTTCCTTTTTTAGTTAATAAAATTTTAATTAACCTATGAGACAAAACCATTATTTCCTCTTTTTCCCTTTTTAAATTTTATCCCAAAATATTTTTATAAATTAATTTAATTACTTACCCCCATTCTTGTCACAAGATTAATGAAGATTGTCATTATTATTTGTTTTATTTTTATTTATATATATATTTTTATAAATAGATAAAAATTTATCACAAGTATAATTTAGACCTAGACTTTATTTTCCTAGGTTGGGCGACATTTTATTAGGGGAAAAGTTTAAAATCTTCCTTAACACGTTATTCGTTAGGTTTAATCAATTATTAAATAAAAACGTGACGTGCCCTTCAGGACACACCATGTGCTCCAAGGCTGCCACTCATCTCTTTCCATTTTTCTTGTGCGACGTGCCCTTCAGGATGCACCACGTGCTCCAAGGGTGCCACTCACTTCTTTCCATTTTTCTTGCGCAACGTGCCTTTTAGGATGCACGACGTGCTCCAAGAGTGCCACTCACCTCTTGACTAACTTGGTAGACATCAAAAACCCCTAGAGTCAATACTCCACCAGGTGATCTTGTGGGAGATTATGGGCCTCTAAGGAATATGGCCCCTGCCTTATTGCGTGCCCCTTAGAATAATCGTGAGTGACTATCGCAGTTTTCCCTCATGGCATCATGGGTCCTCTTGAACTAGGTAATTGTTAACCTATAGTTTGATCCACATCGGGAGTCCTAGTAGGCTATGGCAGGGTTGTTGTACACACGTCTCCCTCAACATCTCTAGTAGTCGTGCGTGACCCCTCTACTCCACATGTGAATCTGGTCGACAAGCTATCGTCAGCCTTCATCATCAACGAATCATGTCAGAAGTATATCCATAATCATATCACCTAATCAAGTGAAAAAATATTATATATACAACAGTCAAACCCCAATAGTCCACTCCCCGACTCGATCCAGAGTCCAAGGGTTCCGTCGATGCCTCAACATCCTCAAGGTCCAAATCCTGCACACTCAGGAGAACTGAGTCAATAACACCTGTCTATGGAAATATAGTAAAATAACATGCCATCAATCCATAACATCTCATAATCATAATCAAATGCCCAATAGCATAATAATCCAGATCACTTGCAAGAAAGTGTCCTCAAAGAATAAGTTCGCTCAGTGCGCGCAAGAGAGGGATGTTACATACACCCCTCTTGGTCTAAACTTCATCCCAAAGTTTCACAGTATATAAGTGCTTAAATAATGTGTATCACAGTATCATAAGTCTATATATCAACAAAAAATGGAAATTGTTGGCACATATCATATGCATCCTCCCATGTTGTCGAGTGCGGAGTATAGTTGTCCCACTGGACCTTCAACTGCTCCATTGTTCGACGTAGTAGTTGTCGAATGCGATGATCTAGGATGTAGATTGGCTCAGCCGTGAGCGCCCCATCATCCAACACTCGCCATGTGCTCAAGTCAAAACATGTGTAGGATCACTAATCAAAATTTCTCAAACAGAGACGTGAAATACATCATTCAAAATGTCTTAAGAATTAGGCAAGGCTAGTCAATAGGCCACGGGCCTCTCCTTTCCACAATATCGTAGGTTACCATGAACCTAGGAGACAATTTAGCCCCTTTTTCCAACTTGATTGAACTCTTATGCGGTTTCAGCCGCAAGAATACTCGATCGCCACATTGTAACTATGGTTGACACGACGCACATCGACATAACTCTTCTACTGATCCTGCGCTTCCTTGATCCTTTGTCTTATAGTTTGCATTTAATATTCCATTTCTTGGATTTCTTCCGGTCCCACCAGGACCCTGTCCTAAAGCCGATCCCAACTAAAAGGTGTCCGACATGGTCGCCTGTAAAGAAACTTGAAAGGCACCATCGTAATGGCACTTTGGTAAGTTTTGTTATAAGCGAAATCTATCAGTGGCAAGAGTTCTTTCCAACACTTCTGTTAGTTCATCACATACATGCACAACATGTCTTCCAAGGTCTGGTTTGTTCGTTTGGTATTCTCATCAGTCTTCGGGTGATACACAGTACTAAATTTAAGTTGGGTTCCCAAGGCCTATTGGAAACTAGTCCAAAATCATCCAGTAAACACCGATCCTTGATCGGATATAATCCTCTTAGGCATGCCACACAACCTCACAATCTCACTGCTGAAAACTCTAGCTATGTCAGGTGCCTGAAATGTCGTATGCACAAGAACAAGGTGAGAACTCTTCGTTAGAGTGTCTACTACTAAAAAAATCGAGTCGTGTCTCCTTGCTTTCAGTGGCAATCCAACAATAAAATCCATCGAAATAACCTCCCATTTCAATTCTGGAATAGCGTGTGGCTGTAGCAATCCTACTGGGTGTCTATGTTTAGCCTTTACCTGCTGACATTCTGGACAGCTGGCCACATAGTTGACTATGTTTGCCTTCATTCCCTTCCATAAGAATAAGGGTTTAAGGTCCACCCTCATCTTCGTGACTCTTGGATGAGCCATGTATACTGCTCTATGAGCCTCACTTAGGATCAAGCTCCTCAACTCGTCGTTTGGTGGTACGCAAATCCAATTTTTAAACCTCAATAATCCATCATCGTCAATCTTAATCCTTCAAATCTTGGTACCATCATTGTGTTTTGTCCAATAAAATCCTTGACCTCTTTGTACCAGTCATCGTCACGCTGTATAGCTAGAATCCTTTCACGTAGATTCGTTTGAAGAGGAAACACCGAAAAAATGTGTGGTCTCTAACTCAATGCATATGCCACTCGGTTCACTATTCCCTTTATGTAATTAATCTCAAAATCATACTCGCTAAGCAATTCCGACCAACGTCGTTGTCGCGCATTCATATCGCTTTGCGTAAATAGGTGTTGTAGTCCACCGTGGTCCATTTTTAGTTCAAATTTTCATTCAACTAGGTAGTGTCTCCAAAACCCTCAAGGAATATATGATGGCTAACAACTCCAAATTGTGCGTCGCGTAGGTTTCCTCATGCCTTATCAGTTTCCTCAAGATGGAAGCGATCACTCGATCATCTTACATCGGGACTCCGCCTAAGCCTTCCTTGGATGTGTCAGTGCATACCAAGAAGTCTGCGTCCATGTCAGGGACCTTTAGTATTGGTGTCATTGTCAAAAGCTTCTTGAGCCTCCTAAAAGCTTCCGTGCATTTCTTGGTCCAATAAAACTTCTTGTTCTTCTTCTGCAACTCCGTGATTGGATTTGCTATCTTAGAAAATCCCTCGACGAACCATCGATAGTATCCTGCTAAACCCATGAATCTACGTACTTTTGGGACATTCGTCGGCGCAGGGCATTCCATAATAGCCTCGACCTTGCTGAATCCACAACGATACCTTCGCCAGAGATGACATGCCCTAAGTAGTGAATTTTCGATTGATAAAAAGAGCATTTGGACAACTTCCCATACAATTTTTGCTATCGCAGACACTGTAGTACCAAGCGCAAGTGCTCGTCATGCTCCTCTTTCGTCCGAGAGTAAATCAAAATATCATTAATGAATACTTGGATGAACTTGTCCAAGTATTCATGGAACACCCCATTCATCAAACTCATAATTACCCCCGGGGAATTTGTCAGTCCAAATGGTAAAACAGTAAACTCGTAATGTCCAAACGTCGTCTTAAAGGCAGTCTTAGGGACATCATCCTCCTTGATCCGTAACTGGTGATACAATAATCGAAAATCGATCTCTTAGAACACCATCACACCCTTCATCCGATCAACAAATCATCTATCCTCGACAATAGATACTGATTCTTGATCGTTGCCTTGTTCAATTGACGGTAGTCAATGCAGATCCTCCATGACCCATCCTTCTTCTGTATGAAAATAACAGGCACACCCCATGGGGACACCCTTGGACATATCAGTCCCAGGTCCAACAATTCCTTCAGTTGCATTCTCAACTCCTGTAATTCCGGGGTCGACATCCGATAAGGCGTTCTCGCTATCGGTTCAGTCCCATGTTTTAGGTCTATAGTAAACTCCAATTCCCTCTCTGAAAGAATTCCAGGTAACTCCTTCAGAAAGACATCTGCAAACTCTCTCACCACCGAAAGGTGTTCTAGACCTTTCGCTACTCCCTTTTCATTTTAATGCAAGGATCGCATAAAGCTTACACCCCTTGCACATGCTCTTCCGTAGCTGCAAGGAAGAGATGAACCTCAGGGAAACTCCCTGGTTCTAACCTACAATCATGCATCTCTGTCCCTCATCATCCACCAAGATCAATTGTTTCGTCTTACAGTTGAGTATCGCCTCATGCGATTCCAACCAGTCCATACTGATCACAACGTCATAAGATCCTAAGATTGTGACGTACAGGTTGGCCCTGGTGACAAAATCTCCCAGGTTGAGGGTATAGCCCGTAACCTTTCCTCCAACCTTTTGTTTGGCTCCCAAATCCATCTCTACAAAGCTAAATTCATCCTGTTTGACTGCCTTTACCTTAATCATTTTTAGTGCTGCACCTGAAATGAAAATCTCGGTAATACCGGGATCTATCAAAATACTAAGGGTCTGGTCAACGATGGTACCTAACATATAAAGCACATTGGACTGGTGCTTTTCCTCGTGGTTATTCACCACTGCATAAATCTGAAGGGACTTGCCAAAATATCCCACGGTAGTGGGTCTGGCTAATCCAGACACTCTAGTCCTCTCTACAAGGCAGTCATGCTGGTAGTGTGGCTCCCCACACGTCCAACACCCCTTCTTCGATCCAGTACTCCTAGTACCTAAAGTAGAAGCTGAATTCTAACAACAAGTCCAAACTCGAACTTATTGACCTTAAGTTTTTGGGTAAAAGGTGCAGAGCATACCGAAGAAAATCCCAACGGGCCTCGTACTCGGGCACTGTGCCACTTCCTTGTCGCAAGGCGACGAACTCGTTGAGCTGACACCTCTCTTGGAACCGTTCCTCAAACAATTCCCATGACACGTCGTCGACGACCATGTTCAAAAAGTGGCAGAAGCGTCTTCCGCCATAGAAGAGTGCTCCCCTTCAGTTGAAATACCACCATGCAGACCTTCATGGTGAAGGTCGTAATCACGAAGCATGAAACACAACACCTTGTTCTACAACTGTGCCTTGACAGAACAGCCGTCCACGACACTTGCAGACTCAAGAACTCAAGTCTCTTAAGATCTCGGTGGATGCTAACGGTACTAGCTAGGGCGCGCTGTGGAACATTAGGGGTACAGGTGTCCTAGCCTCATCTCAGTACCGATGGTGAATCAAGGCCCTTGACATTACCTGGAAGGGACTTGTATGACCATAATATTCTCTTACAACAAGCGAATCTAGCCCAAGGACTTGTGCTTCCCCTTGGGGGTTCGACTTTGAGGGTGCGGGAACTTCTGGAGGCATCGCACCTACTTCCACGACACCACATTGCGAACCTATGAGGCATCCTCTAAATGCGATCACCACATGGACAAGTTAAGGTTTTTAATCAGTGCTAGGTTAAAACTCAAAGGTGTATTGTAGTGGAAATCTTGGTAATCCACAGTTGTAGGGTTGAACCCACTCTGATACCATATGTAACATCCCCAATCGTTATGACTACACGTGAAACAAAAAGTGCAATTTTTTTTTTTTAATAGGAAAGAAGGCGGTGACGACAATGGTAATCACACAACTAACGATGAACGTAAGCACGTCGTCCAGGCAACAAGCAACTATGAATCCACGCCCTGGGCATAAGGGCAACTGGGAAAACATGCGTAGAACAAAAAGGAGGAAGGACTAGCTGCCCGATGCAAACAAGACATGCCTACAAGCTAAGGGATAACATCCTCCTCTCGACACCTGACTAGATATAAACGAGACTAAAACCTCAAGGCGCGTGAACCGGATGCATGAAGGTGTTCCACCCCAGTGCCAAAAACAACTTACAATGCTCGACAACACTCGAACTGAACGCACCGACTCCGACCAAGTCTCGTTCTCCGCTATCCAATAGGGTATGCCATGATCCCCTCATCAAGAATCATGGCATCCCTAGGTGATAGCCGCGTCAAAACATTGGCACCACACATCCTATCTGGACTGAGAACTCTAGAAAAATACGACGCGCTAGGAGCCGAATACCGAGAGAAACCACACCCAACCCCAACAATAGGTTGACGAGACACCAGAGGACGACTACCAGGGAAGACACAAACCAATACATGACTTTGTCAACCACCCACCCTTTTTATCAAGTTTAACCAGTTAATAAATACCATCTAAAATAGCGTTGAATACAGATCGATTTTATCATTACTTACGATCTAAAAGGGAAATTCTAAATTAATTCCAAATTGTAATCTAAGTAGAATTTGACATCATAAAAAAACCTTTACCATATCAGTGAAAAAAACTATAATGAAATACTTATTAACACATTACATCACAACATGTGGTCTGTCTA
>ML783525.1:1192318-1228505 GCA_009831015.1 Picea engelmannii | reverse complement strand
TGTTTGTTCCAGATCCAGGTGGATCTGGGGAGATCGGTTTGTGTCCGCACTTACGGATTTATCCTAAAACACCAAGGACTCAAGATAAATCTGACTCTCTAAGGGCCGAAATAACTAATAGGAAGACTACGCCTACTCCCCCAAGTAATGGGTAGACAAGATGAATGAAGACATCGCTCAACAAAAGAGCAATCCATTAAATGACTCGACGACAACAAGAAGCCCCAAGTTAAGCGAGAAGTCTAGGCGTGAAAGGTAAACTATTGTAAAGTTACTAAGGACAAAAACATTATCAAGTGTGAGCTAATACATAACTCAACAAAATCAACACGCTTGTCAGCACGGTACCTGTCTATAAGGTACGTGCACTACTCATCAATTAAAAGTGATCTTACGCGGCTTCATTTAACTAATCGATGATGCTATCTAAATTGACAAGTCCTAAATAATCAACCAACACCAATCTAAATTAACAATTTAACAGTGCAACGATTTTAACCTCGTCAATATATATAAATCGTTATTAATGTAACACTAATAAACAACCTCCTTATATATCACAGTTATACACTATCAACAATATCAATTACATCATGCTATCCATCATATATAAAATCTGTTGGCGATTGAATTGCAATTATTGTCTAAATTATATAAGTGGTCATTGTCATTAAATGAGTGTCATTCAATGCAAATTAAAATGTTGTTATGCGGTTATAAAAGAAAGCCATATCTACGCTATCCAAACAAATTTTAATGCTATTATTAAACACTAACAAATCAATAATTCTTATTGCCAAGAAATAACAGAGGAATGTTGTTCAGAACAATAAAGCCAATTAAAATCACTGTCAGGTAAAGGTAAGGAAAAACACATGGGTAGATCCTATCAGATAAAGTAAAAACACAGTCTTCATAAAGGCAAAAATCGCTATGCTGTGAAGGTGACAAATAACAGTTTTGTTTTAAGGAAAAATCACAGGCAATAAGGGTAACGAATTTGCAAGTTAAAGGTGGACTCGCTTCTCTTATTTCATCAGAAAATCACATTGTCCTTCAACTATAGGTGTTGAAATCGCAACATCTCTGTGTAAAGAAAATTGCTACCGGGAAGATACAAAATCACTGAACCACCTTTAATACGCCATCTAAGACATAAAGCACAATCAGATGTAGGTATAATCTGGATATGTGATTAAGCAGGTGTCTCAATAAAGGAAAAGGCAGACTTAAAACCAAATGTGGACATAACGAAATTCGAGCCAATCTGTGCAAGAGAAATCACGGTTAAAAGGGTGTAACGATAGTCAATTAATTGAGGTGCTGTCTGATAGGAATCGCTATGTGGTTGCAAATAATAAACATGTTGTCTATCAAGTCTTGGTGGTCCTTTAATGTAAAACAGGGACTATACCTTACTGCAATATTTAAAGCATATTGACTTGCTACCGTATTAATATGCACCATACCTTACCATATATTAATCGTTGGATTGTTAAATTCACTAGTAACGCAGAGAACCAGAGAACCATCGCCCATCGCAGAGAACCATCGCCAAGACACCAAGAAGGAAAACGCCCAGGCGCAAACAGGAAAACTCCCAGGCTTGAAGTCGTTGGGTTAACACAAATTGTGGTCAATAAAAAGGAGAAAACACAGACACTTGAAGACTCAATATCAGTCAATGGATGGGTAAAAATGCAGACACACAGTCCCTAGAGCAGAGTCCTTACTATAAAAAAGAATTGGTTAAACCATTTCACAGTCAATCTATAAGAGGCTATGTAGACTCACAATTATTAAGAATTTGGTGGCTGTGATTTCAGATGGCCTTATGACTCGCTATCACACCGTAAATGGCTTCCCATTCCATAGTCCAATATAGGTAAAAGAAGCTGGTGTTCAAGGCAATGTTTTTTTCTTTTGTAAATCCAGACATGACTTTATTGTCCTTCCATTAAGGAATAAAAACACAGTGCAGAAAAATTAAAAGAGCCAACCTTCAATATAGGAATGCAGTAAAAGAGTGTCAATCACAATCAAATAAAGGTAAATTAGCAGTCTAAAACAAGGGTAAGTTCACAGGGTAACATTGTCAGTAAAAAGTAATAAATTGTAGGGAAGGACGTCGGCCATATGTGTTAAACGTAAGGTAAATTCACATTAAATTAAATTAAATTGCAGAGTTAAAATTTTAGGATACGCAGAGTTAAAACGCAGAATTACTCCACACCAGAAGGTGAAATGACCATCAATATACCAAGAACAATAAATAGGGGTAGACGAATGGGAAAGACATCCTTCGCTCCTCATCCACACATAGAAAAACAAGGCGTTTGAATCTATAGGTCGATATGCACCGAAGTGACGACCGTCGATTCCGCTCCTGGCGGATTGCTCAGGCATGGACTGAAGAGCTAGGGATGAAGATGAAAAGTGCAAAACTTCACAACAATCAACAACCAAAGGGCAGTCTCAACATGCATGGTTCAAAGCCAAGGGAATCAATCAACAACGAGCTTAAGGCTATGGGGGGGAATTCAATTATCAATTAAAATGGTAATTCAATCATTTTCTTTACCCAATTAAAAATACAGAACTAAAAGCGTAAGTATATTGACAATCTACCATGCAGAAATAAAGGAAGAGTATCATAGCCCAAGTCACCCGCTCTGAGTTGTTGTCCTGCGTGGTCCATGTAGCTCCCACTTGCCAACCGATGAGACTTCACCGGTACCTCCCAGCCAACTCTACGGGTACTCTTCTTCCCCCATATCCCCCCGAGCCCCAAAGGGGCCACAGACACTAACCAAAGAATCAGCTAGCTCCCAGCTCGCCTCGCAAGGCTGAGCTACCACTCCTCACCGAGATGGGTATCCCAACTCCCACAAGATAATTCAGTCAATTCTAAAATTATGTAGCATAACATTACGCATAACAGAAGAGATCCATCATCCTTCTCCTCCCTCCATTATATAGAGTTTCGAAGTCCTTTACTTTCCCAAATTCTCATTTAATTTTTTTTTCAACAATTTAATTCATAAAATCTTCCCCGTACATGTGTCACCTATCCCCTTCATTGTACCATAAATTAATTTCATTAATTAATTAATTACTCCTATTTCCCTCACCCACCTAAAAGCACTCCTAGAATCACTCTTAGGTGTCCCCATATTCTCTTACAAGTTTTAATGACTTTCCCCCTTACTAATTTACTAGTTGAGTTTAATTTAGAAAGTTCTTAAATGCTAGATACCTTACTAAGTTAGACTTTCTGCTTTTCCATTGTGTTTCCCCTTTCTTTTTGTGTTTCCCGCTTTTTCCTAGTTTCGTAATTCTTTTAAATTTCCCTCTTTCCCTTTTCATTTAAAACTCAAATTTGCAGGTGTAGAAAATGAACTTTTTCCCTTTTTCCTTTTTAATTAATAAATTTTAATTAGCATAAGAGACAAAACAATTATTTCCCCTTTTTCCCTTTTTAAATTTTATCCCCCAAAAGATTTTTATAAATTAAATGAATTACTTACCCCCTTCTCGTCACATTATTAATGATGATTATCATTATTATTTATTTATTTATATTTATATTTTTATATAAATGGATATATATATATATATATATATATATATATATATATATATATTTATCACAAATATTGCTTAGACCTAGACTTTATTTTCCTAGGTTGGGCGACATTTTATTAGGGAAATTGCTTTAAATCCTTCTCATCAAATTATTCGTTCTAAGGCCATCTAGGTTCATTCAATTATTAATTAGCAATGCGACATGCCCTTTAGGACGCACTAGGTGCTCCAAGGGTTCCACTCGCCTCTTTCCTTTTTTTCTTGCGCGATGTACCCTTCAGGACGCACTACTTTCTTCAAGGGTGTCACTCGCCTCTTGACTGACTTGGTAGACATCAAAATCCCCTAGAGTCAATACTTCGCCAGGTGATCTTGTGGGAGACTAAGGGCCTCTAATGAATAAGGCCCCTACCTTATTGCGCACCCCTTAGAATCGTCGTGAGCGATTGTCGCAATTTTCCCTCATGACATCATGGTTTTTCTCGAACTAGGTATTCGTTAACCTACAGTTCGAGCCACGTCGAGAGTGCTAGTAGGTTGTGGAAGGGCTGTTGTCCACACCTCTCCCTCAACATTTTTGGTATTCGTACGTGACCCCTCCACTCCACATGTGAGTCTGGTTGACAAGTTATCGTCAGCCTGCATCATCAATGAATCATGTAAGAACAAAATCCATAATCATAACATCTAATCAGATACACATATTTCATATATATACAACAATCAAAACCTAAAAGTCCACTCCCTGACTCGATCCAGAGTCCAAGGGTTTCCTTGATGCCTCAACATCGTCGAGGTCCAAATCCTACACACTTAGAAGATCTGAGTCAATAACACCTATCTAAGTCAATACAACATATATTTAGATCTATAATGCCTCATAATAATAATCAATGGTCAATGGTATAATAATTCGGATCACTTGCAAGCAAGTGTCCTCAAAAATAAGTTTGCTCAGTGCGCGTAAGAGCGAGATGTTACAAAAATTTAAATTATTAAATGTTGAACCATGAACACTTATATTTATCATAATATTCCACATCAATGACTATCTTCTGCATCAATCTAGAGATGTATATCTAATAAGAATCTAGACTATAGTCTATTATAAAAGATAATATGATTTACAAAAATTTAAAGTTTAAACATTTCAATTTTACAATGAAAATTTATGTCTCCAACAAAATAATTTAAGTTAAGTTGAATCATATTTAATATAAGTTTACTTTAAATATACAAATTAAAATTGAAATTTCACAATTTAAATTTTAAAATCATTAAATGATGAAACACAAACATCAAACCATTGTTTTAGTAACCTCTTTATCAAGCTCACTATAATGGTAATATTTTTTATAAGTACAAGGAATGAAATGGACTCCATCAAGTAAAGTTCTACTTCGTGCTCCACAAAGTATTATTTCCTATTCTTGTGCATTTTCTTTGTTTTGTTTTGTTTAAAAGGCATTTATTGAGTATTTTTAGAGAAAATTAAATAATTTCTTGGTTTTATGCCATTTTACCATTTTTTCACAAATATTTAAATAGCTTTGAACTACCAATTTATAGTCAGAACTAACCATTATTTTCTGCTACTTTATTGAGTATTTTAAAGTATACTCAAATGACTCTTCAAAATATTTCATAGGCTAGACAAAAGTCATAAACCTTCTTCCTCTTTCACTGAATATTTGCAAACAAATTGATATGAAAGCCTCTATCACTATAAATTGCATAGGTGATGGCCTTATAAGGGGAAAACACTGGATAGTCCTATAAGAAATTACATAGGCAATGGCCCTAGGGGAAAATGTTGGATAGTCCTATAAGGGGAAATGCTCGGCCATTAAAGCCTCAATAGATTTTATTGAAATCACAACTATGTAAGAGAGATAGAAGAGGAAGAGGAGCTAGTGATCTAGAAAACCAAGTCACGAATTTAGAAACCTTTAAGAGAGGTCCACAAATATTTGAACAAAGAAAAACCGAAAAGTTGTGAAAGTGAATTTCACACATAAAAAAAGGTGGTGATTTCTAATAAGTTATGGAAGAGGACGGGAAGTTAGGTAGGGAATAGGGCCCTTAAGACTTAATTACAATAGTTTCATCCTCTCTTAATGTTTGATGGAGTGAGGAGGTTGGAGGGCATTCATAACTCACTAGTGAAGAAGAATGGAAGATGTAGGTTGGCTAAACCTTTCATTACCTTGTGAATGATTTTGATCAACTTTAAATTATTGAAGGTTGTCTACCTTTTATATATATATATATATATATATATATATATATATATATATATATATATATATATATCACTGGTTATGGTTATGAGTTTGTTTTACTAGTTTCATCCACCATGATTTCATGTGATTTTATTATTAATCAACGTTGAAGTTGTGATTTTATTATTAGTCAATACTATTATCCCCCTTGTTTGTGGGACAAGGGACCCCATCCAGCGATTTGACTGGTAATGTCTACGAAGGTATACATACCCTACCCCCCTCTGGATTTGAACCTGTGACCTCTTAAGAGGAAACACATGTTCTTAACCATTAGGCCCACTCAGACTGTATTATGTGTATGTTGTGATATTAGGTAACATTCTCCACTGGTTGGATGTGTGTACGCGGTGATACCACGTAGCAGTGTCCACAACCAATCTCTACAATCCAGGTTTTCCATTGCCATTCTCAGTCTGCGATCATAATGAAAATCGAGTTGGTATATTTAATAATACAGTGACTAAATTTTGGATATTGTTGATGAAATTGTCTTTTGGATATTGTTGTCTACGGGGCTGGAATTTCAAATCCGAATAGTCAGTGAAATTGGACGTTTTCCACGAATAGTCCGTCAAATTGGACATTTTCCACGACCCCGTTTTAACAGGTATGTTGACAATTTCTCAATTTTTTACATGTTTGACGGGCAAATTAACAACGTCAAATTCCATCGTTGGTTGCGTAATGTGAGCCACTCCAATCCTCCACGTACAAACTACACCCATCATTCATTATTATGTATTATGCATATTTATAAGTTGCAAAAGTGCAATTATTATTATTACTAAATCAAGACCAGTTGCAAGCGCAAAAGTGAAATTATTATGAAATCAAGGACATCTGGGAGACAATCTAAAACTGATTGCATTAGCCTATCATGCTTCCCCGAAAACAATCTAAAACTGATTAGCATGAATAAACACTTCATCTTTCTATCTATATTACACTCACAATGTTTCTCTGGCCAATTCAAGCTATCAGTTTTTTTGCACGAGTTCTGTTTCTGGAATCTTACAACTTTCCTAGATTTTCTTTGTCACATGCTTTGTTTGGGAACCTAGAATAGATGACCATGTGATCTCGTGGGCGGTTCGACTTGGATTTAAAAAGAGGCGGAGAAGAGTTTGTGGCGATGAAGCGGAAGCGGCAAGGTATGCTTTCCTTTGCATGAAGAGCACGTGATAGGAGGAGAACTGGAAGGTTGTTTGTTGCTTGCACTGCCTTTACTTTTTCCCTCAATACTTATGTTTTTGCAATGCTCGTTTTTTCATTTTGTGTCATTCTCGTCGCAATATCTTTGATCTCCTGCGGCTGCATAAAGAAGAAGGCCTTTGCCCGGGAACGACCATGAGGCCGGACGATAAGGCCACCAGCGGCCTTGAAGGCATCAAGAACGAATCAGTTGATCTTGAACGGATTCCTATCGAGGAAGTGTTCAAACAACTATGATGTACCAGGGAGGGTTTGACATCTAACGAAGGAGATAAACATCTCCAGATTTTTGGATTCAAAAAATTAGAGGAGAAAAAGGAGAGAAAAATTCTGAAATTCCTCGGTTTTATGTGGAATCCTTTGTCATGGGTGATGGATATAGCTTCCATAATGGAAATTGCCTTGGCAAATGGAGATAATAAGCCTCTAAATTGGCAAGATTTCCTTGGAATCTTTGTGTTGCTGGTTATCAATTCCACCATCAGTTTTATAGAAGAAAACAACGTCGGAAATGTAGCAGCTGCCCTCATGGCAGGTCTTGCACCAAATACCAAGGTCCTTCGTGATGGCAGATGGCAATAAGAAGAAGCTTCAATTCTTGTCCCAAGTGATGTCATCATTATCAAACTAGGGGACATTGTTCCTACTGATGCTCGTCTCCTTGAAGGTGATCCTTTAAAGATTGACTAGTCTGCTCTGACTGGTGAGTCGCTTCCTGTGACGACGAACCCCGGGGATGAAGTGTTTTCAGGGTCTACCTATAAGCAGGGAGAAATTGATACGGTTGTTATTGCAATGGGAGTTCACACATTTTTTGGGAAGCCTGCTCATTTGGTAGACTCTACCAACAATGTGGGGCATTTTCAAAAGGTTCTTACTGCCATTGGAAGCTTCTGTATTTGCTCCATCGCAATTGGAATGGTAATAGAGATCATTGTTATGTATCCCATTCAATAGAGGAAATACAGGGATGGAATAAACAATATTCTGGTTCTGTTGATCGGTGGGATTCCAATTGCAATGCCTACTGTGTTATCTGTAACAATGGTGATTGGCTCCCACAGGCTCTTTCAACAGGGGGCTATTATAAAAAGAATGTCTGTCATTGAAGAAATGGCAGGGATGGATGTGCTTTTTAGTGATAAAACTGGAACACTTACCCTCAATAAGCTGAGCGTTGATAAAAATCTTATCGAGGTATTTGTGATAGATGTGGACAAAGACTATGCAGTTTTGCTTGCAGCTAGAGCCTCCAGAGTTGAAAATCAGGATGCAATTGATGTTGCTATTGTTGGAATTTTGCCAGATACAAAAGAGGCTCGAGTAGGGGTTATTGAAGTCCATTTCTAGTCCATTTCTTACCTTTTAATTTGGTCAACAAACGTACAACACTTATGCATGTTGATGTGCATCCGATATTGCGCTGAGCCTGAGATGAGTGTTATTAGTCCCTACAGTAGGTATAGAAGGACTATAGTGATAGATATTTTGTTGACCTAGTATTAGTTTGTCCTTTGATCACAAACATTTTCATAATATCTAATGTTGGAACTAGGGAATAAAAAACATTGATTTTTATATAATAAAAAGTATCATATATGTCATGATCTGATTGGATAACAGATTGGAGGTCTTATTGTCGGTTTCTCTATTTATCCCAATGTTTGTCTTAGCATTTTTTTCTAGCTAAATTTATCCCAATGTTTGATATGCTAGCGTATCCAAGGTTTATCTATTTATTATTATTATTAAGTACTTAACGTACGTAAAGCTTGCCACACAAAATCTTTCTTAAATGTTTATAGATAGAAAGGCCCTTGGACAGTTCTGATAGCCTTAAATGTTTTTGACAGCCTTAAATGTTTACCTAAGAGGGAACCGACTGGACATGAAAAATAAAAATAAATTTGAATAATTAATTCAATAAAATTTAACAAAACATTATCACATATTAATAATGAATAGGATATTTAATATTAATATTATAGGATATATATCATAAATTTAATTTATAGTTTATTTATTAATATTAACATTAATATAAAATAGTATATATAAGTATATATTCATTTTAACTCTAGAGTCAAGAATGATCAATTTGTAGGTACAAATCTTTATTATCATAAACAAAATCAAAATTCTAAAATTCCAAATTTACATTTAAAAACGTTAAAAATAATATTGAATAAAATTTAAATAATTGTTTATACTATTCTTTAAGTAAAAAGTGTTATAGCATTAAATAAATTACTATAAATCTTGGTACAATGTTACAATATTCTGTAAATTACTCAGTGTCATGTATATGATGGAATTGTTGGGTGCAAAATGTATATGATGAAAGTGTTGGATGCAAAATGTATATCACGGAAGAAGCTCGACATGAAAAATAAAAATAAAAATAAATTTTAATATTAATAAATTTTATTTATTAATAATTTTAAAATAAAGTTTATTTATTAATATTAATATAAAATAAGTATATATCCATTTTAATTTTAGAGTAAAGAAGGATCAATTTCAAGGTACACACCTTTATTATAATAAACAAAATCAAAATTTCAAATTTACATTTAAAACCATTAAAAATAATATTGAATAAAATTTAAATAATTATTTATACTATTCTTTAAGTAAACAGTGTTATAACATTATATAAATTACTATAAAACTTGGTACAATGTTATAATATTTTAAAAATTACTAAATTTTATATGTCATGATTTGATTGGATAACAGATTGGAGGTCTTATTGTTGGCTTCGCTATTCTCAATGTTTTATATGTTAGCATATCCAAACTTTTTTATTGTATAAGGTCTTTTTGAATCAAATATTTTCTTATACATTGCTTGAAGGTTTATTAATGCTAGCAATAGTTCGAATGTTTGTCTTAGTATTTTCTTCTAGCTAAATTTATCCCAATGTTTGATATCCTAGCATATCCAAGGTTTGTTTGCCACAAACATTCTTTCTTAAATTTTACACAACGAAAGGCCCTTGGACGGTTATGACATCCTTAAATGTTTACCTAAGAAGCCTCAGAGTCTTAAATGTTTACTTAACATGTATATGAGAGAGACTCAACATGAAAAAAAAAAAAATTTGAATAGTTAATTGAATAAAATTTAACAAAACATTATCACATATTATTAATGAATATGATATTTAATATTAATATTATAGGATAGATATCATAAATTTTATTTATAGTTTATTTGTTAATATTAATATAAAATATTATATACAAGTATATATCAATTTTAACTCTAGAGTCAATAAGGATCAATTTCTAGGTATAAACCTTTATTATCATAAACAAAGTAAAAATTCCAAAATTCCAAATCTACATTTAAAAACGTTAAAAATAATATTGAATAAAATTTAAATAATTGTTTATACTATTTTTTAAGTAAAATGTGTTATAACATTATATAAATTACTATAAATCTTGGTACAATGTTATAATATTCTATAAATTTCTAAGTCTCATGTATATGACAGAATTGTTAGGTGCAAAATGTATGTATATGATGGAAGTGTTGGGTGCAAGTTGAATATCACTGAACAAATGAGACATGAAAAATGAAAAATAAAAATAAATAGACTCAAGAAAAATCAATTTATAAGTACAAACCTTTATTATCATAAACAAAATCAAAATTCCAAATTTCCCAATTTACATTTGAAAACATTAAAAATAATATTGAATAAAAATAAAATAATTGTTTATACTATTATTTAAGTAAAAAGTGTTATAGCATTATATAAATTACTATAAATCTTGGTACAATGTTATAATATTCTATAAATTTCTGAGTCTCATGTATATGATGGAAGTGTTGGGTGCAAAATGTATATCATGGAACTAGCTGAACATGAAAAATGAAAACTAAAAATAAATTTCAATAATTAATTGAATAAAATTTAATAAAACATTATCACATATTAATAATGAATACAATATTTAATATTAATATTATATGATAGATATCATAAATTTAATTTATAGTTTATTTATTAATATTAATATAAAATAGTATATACAAGTATATATCCATTTTAATTCTAAAGTCAAGAAGAATCAAATTTTAGGTACAAACCTTTATTTTCATAAACAAAATCAAAATTCCAAAATTTCAAATTTACATTTAAAAACGTTAAAAATAATAACGAATAAAATTTAAATAATTGTTTATACTATTTTTTAAGCAAAACATGTTATAGCATTATATAAATTACTATAAATCTTGGTACAATGTTATAATATTCTATAAATTAGATAGTCTAATGTATATGACAGAATTTTTGGGTGCAAAATGTATATGACGTAAGTGTTGGATGCAAGATGTATATCACATAATAAGCAGGACATGAAAATGAAAAATAAAAAAAATAGAGTCAAGAAGGATCAATTTATAAGTACAAACCTTTATTATCATAAACAAAATTAAAATTCCAAATTTCTCAATTTACATTTAAAAACATTAAAAATAATATTGAATAAAATTAAAAAAATTATTTATAATGTTCTTTAAGTAAAAAGTGTTATAGCATTATATAAATTACTATAAATCTTGGTACAATGTTATAATATTCTATAACTTCACAATCTGCGACTCCTTAATTGTTGGGTGAAAAATGTATATGATAGAAGTGTTGGGTGCAAAATGTATATCACGGAACAAGCTGTACATGGAAAATGAAAAATGTGAACCCCCCGCCACTCCATAATAATGGGTGCAAAATGTATATAAAGGAAGTGTTGGGTGCAAAATGTATATCATGGAACAAGTTCGAGATGAAAAATGAAAAATAAAATTAAATTTCAATAATTAATTAAATAAAATTTAACAAAACATTATCACATATTAATAATGAATAAGATATTTAATATGAAAAATAAAAATAAATTTCAATAATTAATCGAATAAAATTTAACAAAACATTATCACATATTAATAATGAATAAGATATTTAATATTAATATTATATGTTAGATATCATAAATTTAATTTATAGTTTATTTATTAATATTAATATAAAATAGTATATACAAGTATATATCCATTTTAACTATAGAGTCAAGAAGGATCAAATTCTAGGTACAAAACTTTATTATCATAAACAAAATCAAAATTTCAAAATTACATTTAAAAACATTAAAAATAATATTGAATAAAATTTAAATAATTGTTTATACTATTCTTTAAGTAAAAAGTGTTATAGCATTATAATAATAACAATAATCTATTTTTAAGGTCACCGCCAAGCCAGACACCAAACTGGTGTATGAGACCCCCCCTTGTTTGTGGGACAATGGACCCCCTCCGCCCAAAGATTTGTCTGGTAAAGTTTACGGAGGTATACATACCCTACCTCCCTCTGGATTTGAACTTGTGACCTATTAGGAAATAAATTACTATAAATCTTGGTACAATGTAGTTCAAATCCAGAGGGGGGTAGGGTATGTATACCTCTGTAGACTTTACATAATTGTTGGGTGCATAAGGTATATGACGGAAGTGTTCTATGCAAAATATATATCACGGAACAAGATGGACACGAAAAATGAAAAATAAAAATTAACAAAACATGATCACATATTAATAATGAATAAGATATTTAATATTAATATTATATGATAGATATCATAAATTTAATTTATAGTTTATTTATTAATATTAATATAAAATAGTATATACAAGTATATATCCATTTTAACTTTAGAGTCAAGAATGATCAATTTATAGGTATAAACTCTTATTATCATAAACAAAATTCCAAATTTACATTTAAAAACATTAAAAATAATATTGAATAAAATTTAAATAATTGTTTATACTATTTTTTAGGTAAAAAGTGTTATAGCATTATATGAATTACTATAAATCTTGGTACAATGCTATCATATTCTATAAATTATTAAATCTCATGTTGTTGTCTGTGATACATAAACATGACTATAAATGTGAACCCAAGACTAGGCAACCCACGACTCTGTAATTGTTGGGTGCAAAATGTATATGGCAGAAGTGTTGGGTGCAAAATGTATATCACGGAAGAAGCTCGACATGGAAAATGAAAAAACTCCATAATGTTTTGGGTGCAAAATGTATATGAGGGAAGTGTTGGGTGCAAAATGTATATCACGAAACAAGCTTGACATGAAAAATGAAAAATAAAAATAAATTTCAATAATTAATTGAATGAAATTTAACAAAACATTATCACATATTAACAAAACATTATCACATATTAATAATGAATACTATATTTAATATTATTATTATAGGAAGGATATCATAAATTTAATTTATATTTTATTTATTAATATTAATATAAAATAGTATATATAAGTATATATCCATTTTAATGTAGAGTGAAGAAGGATCAATTTCTAGGTACAAACCTTTATTATCATAAACAAAATCAAAATTCCAAAATTTCAAATTTACATTTAAAAACATTAAAAATAATATTGAATAAAATTTGAATAATTGTTTATATTATTCTTTAAGTAAAAAGTGTTATAACATTATATAAATTACTATAAATCTTGGTACAATATTTTATAAATTACTAAATCTCATGTTGCAGTTGGTCGGGGTCAGACATAAGCATGACTATAAATGTGAACCCGTGAACCCGCCACTCTGCCAACACTCAGTAATTGTTGGGTGAAAAATGTATATGACGGAAGTGTTGGGTGCAAAGTGTATAACACAGAATGAAAAATGAAAAATAAAAATAAATTTGAATAATTAATTGAATATAATTTAACAAAACATTATCACATATTAATAATGAATACTATATTTAATATTAATATTATAGGATATATATCATTAATTCTACAATCTTCCATCTTCTTGGTTCAATTGTCTTCACATTGATTTCTACAAATTGTATCCAAGATGGTATCACCAAATAACTGTACTAACAATTAAGCTCTTATGGGTAAATTAACTTTTAATTAACTCAACAAATTAACTTTTACTTTTCCAGGTAAATTAACTTTTGGGCAGGGAATATGCTACCATGCAACACTTGTTATTATTGTTGTTCTAACAAATCATGCTATCTTTCATAGATTGAAGAATTACACTATATACGTTGTGTCAATCACTATTCGTATTGTGTTGGGTTTCCTGCTTATTTCTTTGATATGGAGATTTGACTTTTCTCCATTCATGGTTTTGATCATAGCTATTTTGAATGACAATACAATTATGACCATTTCTAAGGATCGCATCAAGCCATCTCCTCAGCCTGACAGCTGGAAATTGAGGGAAAGTTTTGCAACTGGGGTTGTTTTGGGAACATACCTTGCAGTAATGACGGTGATATTTTTCTAGGCTATGTACCAGACTGATTTATTTCCGAATAAGTTTGGAGTAAGGTCTATTAGTAATAGTCCGGACGAGTTAACATCTACACTATACTTACAAGTCAGCATTATGAGCCAAGCTCTAATTTTTGTCACACGATCTCGCAGCTAGTCATTTGTAGAATGACCTGGTCTTTTGCTTATGAATTCATTTGTTATTGCCCAGCTGATTGAAACATTCCTGGCATTTTATGTCAACTTTAGCTTTGGTAACATCAAACCTATTGGTTGGGGCTGGGCATGATTTATTTGGCTTTACAATCTGGTGTTCTATTTTCCTTTGGATCTCTTTAAGTTCGTTGTTCGCTACGTCATGAGTGGAAATGCTTGGGATAATCTTATTGAATGCAAGACTGCCTTCACATCTAAGAAACACTATGGTAAAGAGGAGCGTGACGCACAATGGGCACATGCTCAACACACATTAAATGGTCCTCATCCACCTGAAACACATTTATTCAATGAAAAGAGCAGCTACCGAGAGTTGCCATAAATCACTGAACAAGCAAAGAGGCGTGTTGAAGTTGCTAGGATTAGGGAGTTGCATACATTGAAGGGGCATGTCGAGTTTGTGGTCAAGCTGAAGGGTCTTGATATAAACACTATCCAACAGGCCTACACTGTGTGATTTAATGTATTGGGGTTTTCCTTATACTTTGCCTTATGTGATAGGCAAAAATAGACCAAAAGAGCTAATGCATATGTGACAAGGATAACTGCTGCCTATGTTTGTTTTTTCCAAATGTAGGAACCATTTTTTTTGTTTTTAAAGAAGCTAACAATTTTTTATCATTCTTTTTGCAATGTCAACTCATGAAATTGCACTACTACCCGTGTATACACATACAAGTTTAGTGTTTTTGTTTCCTTTACTTCAATTCTATTAATGTGTTGCAAATACCCATGTATACACGAGTTTAGTGTTTTTGTTTCCTTTACTTCAATTCTATTTAATGTGTTGCAATATATTTGTCTTTGAGGGAAATAACAATAACAACTGTGTTGTGGGTTATAATTTCTACTCTTGTTTTGTGTGGTAATTTCTATGATTATTTTATGACTAGCTTTGTAATAGAGTCTATTGTAGATTATATGGGTGTAAATACATGCACAAATTGCAACTAGATTCTTGGGTATGGGTTATTGAAATGGTGAAAAAAAATCCCCACATGATGTGCATCTAGATCCTATTATTTAGCTTTTGGTTGAGATAAGGCAACCTAAGTTAGAATGTATAATTAATGAATTAGTTTCATTGTAACCGTGGGAGAAGTTGTTTAAATATGTGTGCATGAGAGACAAATATTGAGTCAGAGGCTTCAAGCCCTCTCCAGGATGTTGGTTGTAATCTCTAGTTTATTGAACAATAATAATGTCGTTGCCATTGTCCCATGGATGTTTCCCTCATGAGGTGAATGAGGGTTTTACCACATAAACTATTGTCTCCCGTGTGATTGAATCTGTGTATGTTTTTTCTTTGGTTTTCTGTTGCAGAATTAATTTGTGGATTTAAAGATCCTAACAAATGGTATCAGAGCGGGTCAGAGGCCACTGAAAATGCAGAAGAAATATTTTCGGAGGAGCAGCCGCATAGTAGTGAATTGGAGGAGCGTGGGTCTCTTAGTGCGTGGGGAGCACTGGTTTTACAATTAGCGTTGGTCTTGCCTTCTAAAAGGGAGTGCCTGTCTCTTTGCTTTAAGGGAGCACTAATTGTTGGGATTACGGGAGACTGAGGAGGTCGATGAGGGTTAGTAGAAGCTGAAGACTGAAGCCGAAATCTATTGTCATGGACATTTAAGGTGCTCATTTTTCACTCATTTTTCACGTGCAACGAAGAGAGAAAACAAGTCGGGGGGTTTCCACGTAGAAGAAAGAAAAACCATTTTTTTTTTCTGGTGCTTGCACATAGAGAAATAAGAGTTCGTAAAACCATCGGGTTTTCTGGTGAAATTCGCACAGAGAAAAGGAGTTTGCTTCCTTCGTCCACTTGTTCTGACTCGCACAGAGAAAGAGATAGTTCAACCATTTGCAAATCGTAGGGTTTTGTGAAGGGCCAGTGAAGCCGCCAAAACTAAGTGAGGGAACCATACCCATGGAGTGATCATGTTGACTATCCTTGGTCAAGGTAGAGCTGATGGGAGGGAGTTTTCAAATGTTGATTATCCTCATGAGTTTTTCAATTATTTATAAGCTTATATGCATTTAGTATTTTTTGTCCTTAATGGTTATAAGCTTATGTTGAATCATTAAAAGGGAATAACTTATAATCTCACTTAATATGTTGATGTTGAGAATGGTGAATTAAAGTTGGCCCACCATCATCGTTGTGAAGAGTAAAAGGTGGAATTTTGATTTAGGTGGTAGGATTGACAACGAGATGGTAAATGACAACTATTTTTCTTATGGAGTTGTATTTTTTGGTTACATGTAATTGGGCATATTATTGTAAGACCTAGTTAGGCATGCATACCCATGGTTCCGTTAAGTCACCTATGAAATGTCTAGACATAGATTTAGGTAGACTAAATAAGGGTGGGGGGCATGAGTCATGAATTATTACCTTGTACATAGGTGTATAGTTGTGGGTTTCGGGTCCATGATTATTGGTTTCCCATGGTATGGTGTCCATAGAATGGCATGTCATGGAGCATGTTTAAGGGCTTGGTGAAACTACATTGAAAGGTGCCTGGAGTTGAGCAGTAAGGCTCACTTGGTAGTAATGGTCGGATGTGGTCAAGGTTTCAAATACTCTATTCGAGGTGGAGCACTAAAGGTGCCCTAGTCAAAAATTTGGGTCAATATAAAGGCTGATATGTTTATGTATTGACAGGTTAAATCAAGGGTTTGAGAACACATGATGGAGGCAGGTTCATATTCCTTGGAATTTTGGAAATTATTGCAGGACAATTGGGGTCGAATGGCATATTTAGTAATGCCAAGTTGCAACATGACTTGTGGTCAGAAGAAGTTAAGTGTTATCTGGAAAATCGGTCACCATTAGTTGCAAAAGGTTGGAAGATTCTGAAAGAGGTATATTGAACCGGTCTTCTCTTGTGATTACTTAGTTTTTTGAAATTGTTTGATTGTTATGTTCATGCTCTCATCAACATTCTAAGTAGGATCCAGATAAAAGAGGTAGATATTTGTTGGTTATAATGACAATGTCAAGGGATATAGATCGTCATTAACAAAGATAGTGTTTGATGGATTTCATCTCAAATCAGACATAGTAAAAGATGAAAGGAATAAAGCATGACTGATAGCATAAAGGTATTTGGAAGGCATTGATTTCCATGAAATATCCTCGTCAGTTGTTAATATTTTCTCTATTCATGTAGCGTTGGCACTAGTTGTTGTAGCTAGATGACAAGACAAGTTTTTTATGGAGATTTGTATGAGGATATATGTATATCGAACAACCAGAAGGGTTTGTTCAGGATCACAATAGAAGATTTGTTTGCAAGCTCAAGTAGTCATTGTATGGCTTGAAATGTGCATCATGTGTTGGTACAAGATGGGTGATTCCTTCATGGTGAGACAAGTTAGACAAGAAATGAATTTAACCATTGTGTTTATGGTACATTCACTATCTTGGTGTTTAGATTGCTGACAATATGTTTTTTGAAGTAAAAACATGGTTAAGATCAGGAGGTCGGCTGAGTTGGCAAGGATGTTCATGGTGAAGGATCAAGTAGCAGAAAAAACAAATATTGGGCATGGAAATACATAGAGGCACGAAAGATGGTAAGCTTTGGTTATCACAATTGCAGTATAAGGAAAAGATACTTCGAAAATTTGTCATGAATAATGTGAAACTGGAAAATATCCCTTTAGCTTTCCATTTGTTTTCTTCATGCGTATATCCTTGTAATATGGAAGAAAAGGTTATGTCTCATGTATTGTATGCTAGTTGGAAGTATAAAGTATGCGATGGAAACATTTGATATGTTCAAGTATCAGACATTTCACGTGCAGTTGGTGTTGTCAGTGGTCACATGACAAATCCAGGTAAAGTTGTGAAATTGGGTGCTTCAGTATCTTAGAGGCACATGTATCACCTACAGTGGTTTCAATGTTTTTTGTTTGAGATTATTCAGATATTGCAAGAGGATTTGGACAAGAAAAGATCTACTTCAGGTTTTGATTTTTATGAGTATAAAGGGACCATTGGGTTAGTTTGGACAGAGTGCAAGTTGTTTTTTCTGTGGTAGTCAAAGCCTTGTGCATTTGACACATAGTTCATCTTACCTAAATTGGACATGGTATCACTTTGTAAGACATGTTACTAATGCAGGTGGAGTGGTCCATATTCGAGCAAGTTGTGTAGCCATGTTTTTGGAACCGATATTGAAGAGAAGTTGTGGTCATGATTTGCTTCTCTTGAAGGTGATGAATCAAATTGGACAAGGAATTAGGAAAATTGTTGTCAAGGTGGAGATTAATGAAATGGTGACAAAAAATCCCCACGGGATGTGGATCTAGATCCTATTATTCATCTTTTGGTTGATATAAGGCAACCTAAGTTAGAATGTTTAATTAATGAATTAGTTTCATTGTAACCATGGGAGAAGTTGTTTAAATATGTGTGCATGAGAGACAAATATTGAGCCAGAGGCTTCAAGACCTCTCCAGGCTATTGGTTGTAATCTCTGGTTTATTGAACAACAAGAATGTCATCGCCATTGTCCCATGGATGTTTCCCTCATGAGGTGAAGGAGGGTTTTACCACGTAAACTATTGTCTCCTGTGTGATTGAATCTGTGTATGTTTTTCCTTTGGTTTTCTGTTGCAGAATTATTCTGTGGCTTTAAAGATCCTAAAATGGGTGGTTTTATGTCCATTTTATTTCAATACCACTTGATGGTTTAGAGTTGTTTGACACTATGAGATCACCTATATATGAGGCTTCTTATATATTCCTTTTGTAAGGGTGAAAGTAGATGTCATTCATAAAGAATATGGAGAAAAGAGTGTGGTGAACTGGACTAATTCTCCCCCCCCCCACTCTCTATTTGGGTTTGTTTTTTTTCCTTTGTTTGGTTTCTATTTATTGTGCTACAATATATTTGTCTTTGTTTTTATTTCTAACAACTTTCATAAGAGCGAGAATTTATGTGAGCACTTGCAAAAATGGTGGAGAGAGACAAATGGAGAATTGAGAAATCTTAGGACAAAATTTTGGAATGTGGAAGTTGCAACTAGAAGTTGTTTTGATCCAAAAGGAACTTTCGTTCACGCTAGAATAGAAATCAAATAAGACAATTAAAATGCCATATGAAGACTTAGACAAACTGGATCAAATGGTGATAACCACAATCGTTCTCTTTACCGAGCAGTCTTGTTCAATTTCTAAACATAGAAGATGAAGAAGGGTTTGTGTGATCGTCTATGAGACATGTATGAGATGCCCTCTCTGTCAAAAAAGGTATTTTTGATGAAGGTATCATTACGTAAGTGGGTCTCGTATGTGTGGGAGGAGTCTAGAAATAAACCACTCTATGTGTTGGACATTATAGATATGGAAGGTTAACCTGTCCAACATAATATTGGATTGCTCGACATAGTCCCACACGACATCTATTACATGTTGTTTAATCTCCTTAATATATGTTATGCATTAGGACTCTAATTTTGGCTTTTGGAATTCTGTAAGTAAGTCTCTTTTAATATTCGTAAGTTATCTTGCACGTCTCGTTGGCACATTAAGACTCATTGAAACTCAAACCAGAGACCAAAAACCCAAATCTAGATCCATATTCTCTCTCATATGGCATTAGATCGAGAAGACTACATCATTAACAACAAAACCAAACCAACATAGACAAACAACAATAGTAATACACCTCCAACTGGTTCTCCCGCATTCCTTTTATCTCTCCATATGCACGACAATGATAATAACTCTGCCATCTCACTAACAACCTCTATCACAACCAATAAGTCAAATACAAAATGTTTACTAATCATTAAAATTTCTTTTTGATGACTGGATATACACACATGATATCTTACAAGTCCTTGCGCGTTACCACAGTACCAGAGTTGGCGCACACACTTCAAAATATTTTGCACATGTGCATTAAATACTAGTTGGCGCTCACTGTGTATTGATGTTGAGGTGGTACAAAACTTGTGAAGTGCGCAAACATCAAAATACAAAACCTATTGTGCTAACACGTGTGGTATTCATAGAACTATGGTGTCAACAAAGAAAAACTTTGTATTGTAATGACCGCCATGACTTGTTATTATTTTGATGTTTCTCTTTCATCTTGATATATTTAGATACGTATGTCATAGTGATATGCATGCACATACATAAAAAAAATGTCTTACATTAACATTGTATTTATATATACGCACATTAGAAAATAAATTTTAAAATTCAAATACACATTGTAACAGATTTGATATTGAAACTTTTAGAATCAAAGTTTAACAATTTGGAAATCAAAATTGACACATTCAATTTTTGAAATTTGCAGTTTCATAATCAAATTTATCACTTTAGGAAATCAAAATTATTTGAAATTTACACTTTCAAAAATCAATATTCCCCACATGTTGAATCTAAATTTTCACTTAAGAAAGTTTGATAATCACACTTCCAAGCAAAAATTTCATAGCATTTAGTTTAAATTTTTACTTATTAATCCAAGTTAAATGAAATGTTCATTTTTTGAAAATTTTGATCAACTCATTAGTCACTACAAATTGGGATATGAATGGAGAGGGGATCCAAGGAAAACCAAATGGAGTAACCTCTTCCTTTCCTCGATCATTAGCAAGTAAAATTGCTAACTACTTCATCTACCAAACTAAAACATTCTAAGTTTTCTTGACACAAAACTAATATACTAGACATTTATAGGGATATGTGATATGGAAAAAAGAAATTTGATATCAAATAAATCACATTCCTCTTTAGCTAATCTAGGTTCACAAAACTTTATGATCATGCTGGTGAAATATTAACCTTCAATACAATGGAGAAATACACCCTAACATATTATATATTCAATTACTCATTGAATCCTCATCGATTCCTCGCTTCCCACTTTATTTTATCTTAACTAATACATCTCTTTTCTCTCTTTGTATCTCAAATCATAGTGTATTTAGTACTATCCTTTCAGTTCCTTTCGATGGGATCATGATGGAAAGTCCTCCTTTAGGTGAGCCAAATTTCACTGCAATTCATCATTTAAATGGTTCGATTATTGTCCTCTCATAAGTCCTTATCCTAGGTTACTTCATAAAATCATGCAAAAGAACTTAGTGTTCCCACTTCCTTTTCATAGATCCAAAATTTTATTAAATTGAGATTTGTTAATTATTGTCCATGCCAAATGACCTTTCCAATATGGGAAAACACATCATTTTGAATTTTCCCAATTATGAGACATGAAATAACACAAAGTGCATTTTAAACAAGCATGTGATCCATGGAGGTCCATGATCATTATATCTAGCATAAGATATAATATCCTCTTAGAATTATGTACCCAAATTTATAACGTTAATCTCTAAGTTAGATTTGGGTACTTTTGAGGGGTATTGTGCTTTGAAAAACACAAAAACTAAAAATTACCTAGGGCAACAAACCCAAAATATTTATACAAAAGAAATTGCCTTTGTTCATGGTCCAAGAGGAAATTGTTTCAACTAATAAAACACAGGGACTTAGATAGGACCAAGTTTTAGAGCTTGAAACTTTTATAGAACTAAGATAATTGTCACTTACAATCAGGAAAAAACTTGGAAAATATTAAATGTGAAATATTTCTTCATCTTTCCTATTGCATGTCATCTCCAGATGCCTCACTTAGTAGCTACCATTTCATGTCTCTTTCATCATTTTGTTCCGACATTGAAATTTTTTCATGCAAAGAGAGTATAATTCGACATATTAATCGATCAAAAGTAAACATGTCATGAATTTGCGTTGACATCTTCTAAGCCTACCATGTGTTTTCTTGATTTTTCCTTCGATGGGTACAATAGAAAAAGTCCTATGCAAGTGCATATATTTCCTTGCTTTTGCAACCCCCTACATAAGTATTCAAATAGGCATAGTCTAAATGTTCTACGTTTTGCCCTTTTCTGGGAATAATTACTAGGGATATTCGTCCGAAATCTGTCCATAAATTGTTGTATATACCGATTTGAGAGGTTAATTATGTATAATCTGAGTGCCCCAGGGGTTTTTCGACACGTTGGATCCATTTTTACATTCATAAGTGCAATTTAAACAACAAAAAATTGTGATTTCGTGCAGATTTATGTCGTCGGATTCCGCTGAAAAGGGAAAAAACTTAGAACAATTAAACAACGTCCTTCAAATATGCTTATGTGTTATTTGACCCAAAATTTTATTTAATGTACTTTTGGATTACCATCACATATTTGGGAAAACTTATGTAGCTAGTAAAACAAAATGATATCAATTTTCCCCATGGCACAAACCCAATATCATTATAATTTGTTAAGTACATCGTAGGGTCCATAAATGAAATTTTGCTAGCCAAAACATGAGAAAAAATAATGTGTTTGGGAAAGTAGACCCAAGACTTTATAAATTCATTCTAATCTCCTTTTTAAATATATAATGTGAAGGCCTTATAGCTTTGATGATGGCATGGTAAAAGATATGGAACCCACTAATTGAATATGAATCAAGTAAAAATCATTCAATATGAAAAAATGTTAATATATAAACCCATGATCTCATTGAATATGAAAAAGATTAAGGTAAATATTGTACGTCTACCATAATACATCCTACGCATTGTAGTACAAATACAAATGGTTAAAATGTATAATCCATAGGAAATAGATGTGTGGTATGTATTGTGGATCCAATAATGAAGGAGAGAACTTCACCCTATCTAAGAACACTCTTAAAACACCTAGAAGAGGAAAACAATCTATTTTCCATTGGAAAAGTGTTGTAACTACGTGAAATAGAATAGAATTAATATTTGGTGTTTCTTTATAATAATAGTAGAGGAATGGATCAGATTGGAGAGAACCTATTGGACGTTGAAGATTTGATAGCTTCTCATGTCAATCTTTATCCCAATATGAATATCTAATATGTTGCTACGTGTGTGTATTTTTATTTTCTTTTCTCATGTCTGTGTCTAAAATGCAAACATCATAAATTAAAATTTAAGTGGATGAATGAAAGCAACTTCGAGGGATATGTGGATGTTGTAACTATGGAAGGAAGAGATGTGTCTCATAATAGTTAATTAATATATGGAAGTGGACGAAGAATCATAAAATTATGGATAGGTGGTTCAGATTATTTTAATTACAGGTTAAGATGGTTTATCCCATTTAAGATTTTTGTTTTATGTGTGTTGCTCATTTGGAGCCACAGGCATTGTTGGACAGAAGAGAATCCATTAGGGGGAATTTGAGGTCTACAATGGGCCTCATAAAGAAAACAACAAAATAATAGTTAAAACAATAAAACAAGAGTTATAAACTTTCAAAGGGAAAGAAAGAAAAATTATTTTTTTAACCGTATGTTAGATGTATCTCCTTATCGGTTTACTCAAATTGCAAGTGTAGGCACTTGTTGGATGCATAATGGTTGACATGATCATATTGGATGCTATTGGTTCTTTTAAAGTTTATTTTGATGGTACATTTTTGTATTTGAGGCCCATTATTGACCTCAAAATTCAAGTAATGTAAACCATGCTAGAGATTGGATTGAAGATCCTTGAATCCAGTTTGTGGTAAAAACACAGTTAGAAGTAGTGATAATTATGTAGCATCAGGTTTTTTGTATTTTTATTTTAATTGGAGTATTAATGAGCATACAGAGTCGTTATCAATAATTCCATGAGAATCGACTTAGAGAAGTCATTAGGATCCAAGTAAAGCAATTTGAGGCTGGGGGAATTGTTAACACATATTATTGTAAGGGGGGTTGTTTTCCCTAACAAAGTGGCACCTTGATCAAAATGAAATAAGGGGGTCCGAGTTGGTGGTTTATAATAGTTCCCCCCCCACTATCTTGGCACATTCTTGTTAACTTGGACCCCCCCACACATTAAACCGCTTACCACTCGTCCTTACCGCCCTCCGCTCCCACTGACACTTGTCTTCCACTTATGCTTTCGCATGCTTATTCCCATCCTCTTCTTGTCGCTCCATTTTGTCTCCCAACATGTGTCTCCCACTTTCACTCTATGTCGCCTCCATCGAGGCTGTCATGCCCTTCGAATGTGATGACTCAGGCATGCCTCTGCTGGCAGTGGCAAATTGTTCTGAGTATATAGGAGTCATTTTGATATTTTGTTATGGTCGATGGTTGAGCTAGGATCCCACATTGTAAAGCTTTGATGAAAGATCTGGTTATCTGTTATGTAATAGGATTTGATATTTCCTGTTTAATATAAGTTAGATTTTTTCCTTCTCTCTGTAAAATATGTGTTAGAACACTCAGGCATGGAGGATCTAGTCGAGGGTCGTATGTTGTTGTTATGAAGATTTGATTTCATCTGTATTGTGACCAGTTTTAATCAGTTCATTTTTTTTTATCTTTTTCCCTCTCACACTGAAGAGCTCAGGCATGGATGATCTAGTCGAGTTGTTGTAGCTGCATTGTGATGTAGGTTTGATCATTGTGTTGCTCTGACTGTGTTTCTTAAATATACTTCAGTGTCTAAAACTTTGAATCCAAGAGGATCTTGTGTTTGAGTTTTTCCTCCTTAGGCTGTTGGAAGACCTGATGTCCATACCAGACCCCTACATTCTCCTCACCAAGTCTTCCTTCTATTCACCTTTAATCCAAATTATTGACTGAAGTTGATCAAGACCTCACTTGCCTATGCATACTGGTCCAGTTTTCTGAGTTAAAGCGATATCATCTTGAGTCTGCACCCATTTGACCTCTTTAAAATTATTTGTGACATACAAACTGATGGGTACTGGGCTTACTCTCTCTGCAATTGGAGGGTGACTTCTAGTGCTAACATTTCTGGTGCCGCTACGGGGGAACATATTGAAGACCTTTCTGTGGGTAGAACGACAATGAGCTTCTGATTCTAAAGGTGCATCAGATATAAGAGCTATTGAAGATTTCTCTTGCACTTGGCGACTCCACTGTGGCAACTCCACTGTTTCAGTGTGGTTGCCTCTGGATACAACTATAGCCCCATGGGAGAACACAATGATCAGATCTGGTCTTTGATGGTGAACAAATACCATATACACTCAGAATGTGTATCATTCACCTGGCGACTCCATGGTTAAAGGATCAACTAGTGACTCCACTGGTACAAAATGAACAAAATCCTGGCTTGGAGGTTTGCTCCTTTTGATTTCTCTGTTGTTCTTGGTTTTCCAAATGTTGTTCCTACCATCAATGAATGGGGTGATGATTTTCCCATATTTAGAGAATGTAAAGAGGACAACCCCGCTCAGCATCTCCATGAGTTTCATGAAATCATGCATCAGTGGGAGATACATCATGAGGATGTATTACTGAATATGTTCAAGTTCTCATTGGATGGGGATGACCGTGAGTGGTATCGATCCTTGCCCCCTGCTAGCATATCTTCCATGGAACAGTTTCATGCAACTTTTAATAAGCATTGTCAAAGGTATTATTCCTCTGAGTTAATATGTCATAACTGTTGTGAGGAATGTAGAGACTGTGTTCAAGGTGTGGTTGTTTCTAATGAAATATGTGAGGATGAAATATATGATGATGAAGGTTGTGAGGACGAAGAAGATGCTTTGGCTGAGTTGATGGAGCTGGTGGGATCACTTTATGCAAGAATAGAAAAATTGAAGGAAGATCGTGCTTGCTTCTCTTTTGAAGGAAGCACAGAGGATGTTCCAGTCCTTGAAGTAGATGTCCTTGAAAGCCTCACTGATGACAATGTTTTTGGTGATTTCATAGTCGAAGCACCATTATATTCTGCCCCTGATGAACCTGTTGTATCGGAATTAAAAGATCAGATTGTTATGGAAGAGGATTCTTCCCTTTTCCTTCAAGAGATTTCCCACTATGTGTTTTCACCTGGGATTGAAATGAAGGATCATGAGATCACCCTTGTTTTGCAAGATGTGGGAGTTTTTCACTCACCCAACTTTGATGAGTATTTAGATGAAGAGAAGCATAGCCCTAAATCACATTTTGATAGCTTATGGAGTAGCCAGATCATGTATGATAGCTATGAATCATATTCTGAGATGGATATGCAGGATTTCCAAGAGCATACAATAGAGTCTTATCCTCTATTCACTAAATAAAAATATTATGAGGAAATCAACCATCCTGGACTTGCAAAAGACACCGAGAAATAGATTGAAGAGAAGATATTTCCCACGACTCTTGTTTATGACGATTATGAATCTGACCCTTGGGAGAGCCATGAAGAAGAAGAGGAGCAATTGAAGGTGTAATTTATAGCCTGCCTAGAGCCTGTCAGGGAGAAACCACCACCTGGGGTCAGTCAGTCTGCATCATCCTTTCACCCACTTGCGCTTGCCAGAGATATTCAACCCAACATGAACCGAGGAAAGATAGAGCATGTTTTTTGTCACCAACCCAGTGGATTTTGTCACCTTTCCTATGAACTAGTAAAGGAGTACATGGAGCTGCATTTCCTTCATGTTTTGAAGCCACCCAACTTTATCTTGACTTCATCATTGGAAGGAAAGATGAAGGATGTAATCATTCTTCTGTCATGATTGCATCGTCTGTCGTTGATCATTGAAAAAATAAAATCGATTCCAATTATGAAGCTACTTGAATGGCTATGGTGGAATTTTTCTTTCACCTAGCACTGTGTAAAATCATTTAGTCTAGGAATGTACATAAATAAACTCCTTCTAGATCCCATGTGTTTTGCTTTCATTTTTAGAATAGTGTGCTTGTCAGCCTGTATTTCCTCAGCATGATGTTTTGAGCTCAACTCCATAGCCCAATGTAGAAGGCGACTGGAACTAGTGAAGATCTTAGAGCCTCATAGGGAGGATTCTATCCCCCATGGAGCCTAATGTTAACACATATTATTGTAAGGGGGGTTGTTTTCCCTAAGGAAGTGGCACCTTGATCAAAATGAAAGAAGAGGGTCCGAGTTGGTGGTTTTTGAGCACGAGCCCCCCACTATCATGGTGCATTCATGTTAACTTGGACCCCCCCTACACTAAACTTCTTACCACTTGTCCTTACCGCCCTCCACTCATGCTAACACTTTTCTTCCACTTACGCTTCTGCATGCCTATTCTTTTCCCTGTCTTGTCACTCCCTCTCATCTCCTGAAATGTGTCTCCCACTTCCACTCCGTGTTGCCTCTACCGAGGCTATCATTCCCTTCGAATGTAATGACTCAAGAACGCCTCTGCTATAAGTGGCGAATTGTTCTGAGTATATAGGAGTCATTTTGATATTTTGTTATGGTCAATGGTTGAGCTAGGCTCCTGCATTGTAAATCTTTGATGAAAGCTCTAGTTATCTGTTATGTAATAGGATTTGAGATTTCCTGTTTAATATAAGTCAACTTCTTTCCATCTCTCTGTAAAATATGTGTTAGAACACTCGGGCATGGAGGATCCAGTCGAGGGTCATATGTTGTTGTTATGAAGGTTTGATTTCAACATTATTGTGACCAATTTTAATCAGTTCATTTTGTTATCTTTTTCCCTCTCACACTGAAGAGATCGGGCATGGATGATCTATTCTAGTTGTTGTAGCTGGATCATGATGTATTTGATCATTGTGTTGTTTTGAGTGTGTTGCTTAAATATACTTTAGTATCTGAAACTTTGAATCCAAGAGGATCTTGTGTTTGAGTTTTTCCTCCTTTGGCTGCTAGAAGACCTGATGTCCATAGAAAACCTCTACATTCTCCTCACCAAGTCTTCCTTCTATTCACCTTTAATCCAACTTACTGATTGAATTTCATCAACACCTCACTTTCTAAGTTAAAGCAATATCATCTTGAGTCTGCACCCATTTGACCCCTTTAAAATTATTTGTGACATACAAACTGATGGGTACTGGGCTCACTCTCTCTGCAATCGGAGGGTGACATCTAGTGCTAAAAGGAATTCAATAATCGATTGACAATGCGAGTGACCTAGTTTCCTTATAGATCCGCCATGATAATACCTTGAATGTAATTTCTAGTAAACAACATTGACAAATGATAACAAGGTATAATGTTGCTATAACATTATTAAGCACATTTTCATAATGGGAGGCCATGAAGAATCAAACACCAAGGAGACACTAAGGCACAACAACATAAATAAAGATGAGAATTCATGGGTTAATGCAAACAAAAAGACACAGTGGAATGTTGAAATGTTATATGAAGACTTTGAAATGTCAAAATAAATTGAAATATGTTGATTGTGAAAATGTGAAAGTAAGAATAATACTACAACGAAATTTCCATTTTTGCTTTCTCATTGAGAAAGAAAGGCCAATAGAATTTGTTATTCCCTGTTATTGCTAAAATGTCTTTTCTCTTTGTTGTTTTTTTCTCTTGATAATGTTACTGTTATACATAATATAGTAACATGTTATTCTCCATTGCTTACTTCAATTATAGGAAGTAACAAAATCGCACCTCATGGATTTGTTCACCTCACCCAGTGCTCTTTCCTTCAATTTTTTCATCCAAAATTGATAATATATGTATATTCTTCCTAGTGTAATATTATTTTTTGTTTTTATGAGAACTTTATAATATATGTAGATTATTCCTAGTGTATACATGACAAAACACTAGAGTAGATTCCAAAAAATAATCAATGAGAGGATTATCACTTTTTAAATTAATGAGAAGATTCACCATATTTTAAATCAATGAGAAGATTATTTTGGACAACTATCATGCTTGGTACCATACATTTCAAAGTTTTTTGGGAAAAAAGTTCAGAGCCACAATTCTACAATTCAAAAACCTGCTTTTGTCACAATCCATGGCTGGTCCGATGGCCATTTTATTTTTTCTCCCCTATGGTAGGCCTCCATATTGACCCCAATTTCCAGCAAAGAAACTCCTCCATATTCCTGTCATGGATGGATTGAAAAATCCTTAGATTGCAAACTAACGTTGCATTAAAACCTTGTGAAAAAAAACTTGAACAAAATACAAAGATATGGGAATGAATAGGAGAAGAGATGGGTGCATTGTGACTCTCCATCTGACTCATGGAATCACCTAGATGTATTTGAGCCATGCTTTTTGCAAACATAATTCACTCATACATGTAGTAGGTAGTTGTTGATAAAGGAATTACCAATAGTCCCTTGTGAAACTCTATTTGCACACAACACATTAGCCCAAATCAAAATAATGAAAAAAATGCATACCAGAACTGAATGCTTCTAGATAGTGTTATAGTCAATGAGTAGATGGTCGTCGCCATACACACTCAAAACACAAATGGATTTGGATTTGACTGGTGGTGTTGTTTCCTGAGAAAAAAAATATTAAATGATATTTAATGTAGGATGAAGATGGTACAATAGGTCAGTGGAAGAAGACCTTAGAGAAGGACAAGATACATGGCGAATGTTTCTTGTTTGTATATTAGATGACATGTATTTGAAATATTATTGTAGCAAGTGGCAGAGTTACAAAAGATTAATATCACCAAAGTATTTGATATGAACCCCATCACTCCTCTCTAGTTGCACATCTCAACACTGAGAAGCTCAAATCATCAAGGAAGATTGTAAGTCCCTTCTATTTCCTCATTCTCAATCAGATTTGAGGTAGCACTTTTTTTTCTCTGTTTATCTCTTTTCGATATGATTACAGTAATAATTGATGGTTCGATTCCCTTCATGTGATGACTGTTATTTTTCATGGTCTACAATATTGAGAGAAGCCCCTAGATAGGATTTTATGCCACTTCTATATAGGCTAAAATTCCTTTAAATACATAGTCCTCAATGTCGTTTATAGGTGGGAGTATTTTTTCTTACCCTCATTTTTCTTTCAAAGTGTTGAAACATGTGACAAGTATAATTTCCATTCTTTCTTTGAATATAAATTGCAATGTTTCTCTTGGGAGATAAAAGCAATGGTTGGATTTTATATTATCAAATTGTAAAAAATTGAACAATAAGTGTTGGGAACATACACAGAACATCTCCTCTTCCTTGACCGTAGAACACACTTCTCTAGTTGTAGTAAAAACTTATAATTATTTTACTCTTTCTAAACAAAATTGTAATGCAACGGTACAAAGTAGTAAATGGTCTGTAATGTACCCCAAAATTACCAAAATATTTTTTTTTTATGTCAAGGACATTAACTCCTTTTTTTTTTTACAAATTAACTTAGCTTCCTTTATTTATAGTTCACAAATATCAAGATGTAAAGATAATATCTAGCAATAAACGTTATCTCTATTCAGCTCTTCCTAGGCTTATGTTCCTAATTTATTCATGTTACAAGGAAATTCGTAAGAGAAACTAGGAATGGCCTTATCATTCCTAGCCTGTCAAATTCCTTATTATATTTTATCATTATGGAAGTGTTAACAACAATCAATAAAACAATCCTTATTCTTTGAAAGTACAGTCTAGCATATATATGTACACATATTACACATACATATAAACTTCCTATCGATTAATTCTTTGATATATGAAGTTACATACATTTGGAATATATAGCGTGTATTCTAATAAATCCTTCTTATACAAATATAATTTGAGGTATTAATAATTCCAATATGGTAAACTCCAAAGTTCGAGCTTCTTTCGATTTCCTGTCTAACTAGTACTAAGGTATAAGTAATAGCTTTACCGACAGATTTAGTTAGGTTCATTTCCACTTTGGCTTGGTTACTCTATGTTAAAGAATTTGAGGGTGACTGTGGGAAGGGAAAATGCTCTGGTGTAAGTGCTGAGGAGGAACTTCATCCCAGTGGAAGCAGAATGTGATCAAGACATAATTTTGGAATGCATAAGTTGCAGCTAGAAGTTGTTTTGATTCAAAAGGAACTTTCATTCATTCTAGAATAGAAATCAAATAAGCCAATTGAAATGTCGGATGAAGACTTAGACAATCTGGATCGAATGACGATAGCCACAATCGTTCTCTCTCTATCAAGCAATGTCTTGTTCAATTTCTAAACATATACGATGAAGAAGGGATTGTGTGATCGTCTATGAGATAGGTATGAGATGCCCTCTCTGTCAAACAAGGTATTTTTGATGAAGGTATCGATGCATAAGTGGGGCCCGTATGTGTGGGAGGAGTCTCGAAATAAACCACTCTTTGTGTTGGACATTATAGATCTGGAAGGTTAACCTGTCCAACATAATATTGGATCTCTCGACATAGTTCCACATGACATCTCTTGCATGTTGTTTAATCTCTTTAATCTCTCTTATGCATTAGGACTCTAATTTTTTCTTTTGGAATTCTGTAAGTAAGTCTCTTTTTATATTCGTAAGCTACCTTGCACGTCTTGTTGGCACATTAACCTTATACTTCATATACCATGTCAAATCTCTGTCTCTAAAGGTAGTCTCTAACTCTGTGATATTAGTTTCCTTGTGTGTGACTTTCTTCACAGACCAAATTGCTTCACATATGAACCAATGTTTTTCTCCATCATCTCTTCCCGTCCCATGAAATGGGAAGATCCTGAGGGTTAAATCATCCCTGGCATTAGTGGTCATACTTGAAATGCCAATTGATACTCTTCACTAGTTTCTACTTGGTACTACTGGCGCTCACAATATTTCTTGCGAAGTTTCGGTGACTTCAGTTTCTACTACACTTGTGTCTTCTACTTCTGTCACTTTTGAAATTTCTTCCTCGGTTGTTTCTTCTTATTTTAAAATGCACGAGGGGGGTGGTTCAAGGAGCAAGTTACTCCTTGATATCTCGTCTTCTTCATTGGTGAATGATCATCATACCTACAATGAGCAATATGATTGTGCAGGCTAGAGGTAAATGTCTATCAAGATTCATACACTACTGATGAGACACACAAGGTAGTTGTTCATTAGAAAAATCACACAATAACAGTAAAATAAAACAAAATTTTCAACAAAAATTGTTTAAAAGTAACCTAATAGTTGATTGTTGAAGCAAAAGGAACAAAATTTATTGATGTGAATAGTCTCATATGGGCATGGTCACAAGAGGTGGGATGGAAGGGAAAGATAATAAAAATGAATGGGAAGGAATTTGATGCAATTGAGGCACATCGAGAACAATTTAAATAGAAGAGGGAGAGTGAAAGTGACATCGGTGAACAAGACTTTATTTGAATTAAGAAATTTCATACTTTTATTTTTTAATGACTTGTATCATGTTAGAACTCGTAAATTAGTATTCGATTCGATTCTAATTTATATCTATTGTTTCAAGTAAAACTTTTGAAGGTCAGTTGTGGTATTCTCTACTTAGGCTGTGAGTCTTACGAATAAATCTTCCATAATAAACAAGTTATATGTTTGCATTTAAGGTAAAATAGATGGATTTATAGTCGTCATTTTGTTTATATGGAACATTATTGTACATAAACTTAATTTTTTTTGGAAAATCACATTTGGGTCGATTTTTAGACACGAAAGACGTTACCAAAAAATACCCCATCAACCTCGTCATATTCAATATTCATAAACTGAAAAAGGTTTCACCCGATATGCTCATGAAAATAACAGAGACCGAACAATTGTGTATTACATGAAGGAATATTGCAAACAAAAAACACATAGATCGGAGTTGTACATTAGATCCTACCCATCCACATCATCATTCGTATACGTAAGTTAAATTCTAATAGATATAACAAGCATTCATCCATGACAGAGCTCATGATAGGTAGTACCAATTTGGATGACATTATTTTCATTAATCAACAACAAATGTGCATTTAGATATATAATGGAACATAGTCTTTTGAAAGACTCATTGAAACTCGAACCAGAGACCAAAAACCCAAATCTAGATCCAACTTCTCTCTCATATGGAATTACATCGATAAGACTACATAATTAACCAAAAAAATAGACCAACATCGACCAATATAGACAAACAACAATAGTAGTACACCCCCAATTGGTTCTCTTGCATTCCTTTTATCTCTCCATATGCATGACAATGATAATAACTTTGCCATCTCACTAAAAACCTCTAGCACAACCAATAATTCAAATACAAAATGGTTACTAATCATTAAGATTGCTCTTTGATGACTGGATATACACACGTGATTTATTACAAGTCCTTGCACGTTACCGCGGTACCAGAGTTGCTGCACACACTTCAAAATCGTTTGGACATGTGCATTAGAGACTAGTTGGCGTGCACTGCGTATTGATGTTGAGGTGGTACAAAACTTGTGTAATGCGCAAACATCAAAATACAAAACCTATGGCGCAAACATGTGTTGTCTTCACAAAACTATGGTGTCGACAAAGAACAACTTTGTAATGTAATGACCGTCATGACTTGTTATTATTTTGATGTTTCTCTTTCATCTTGATATATTTAGATATGTATGTCATACTGATATGCATGCACATACAAAAATAAAATGTCTTACATTAGCATTGTATTTATATATATGCACATTAGAAAATAAATTTTAAAATTCAAATACACATTGTAACGGATTTGATATTGAAACTTTTAGAATCGAAGTTTAACAATTTGGAAATCAAAATTGACACATTTGATTTTTGAAATTTGGAGTTTCATAATCAAAATTATCACTTTAGAAAATGAAAATTATTTGAAATTTACACTTAAAAAAATCAATATTCCCCACATGTTGAATCTAAATTTCCACTTAAGAAACTCTGATAATCACACTTACAAGCACAAAATTCATAGATTTTTAGTTTAAATTTTTACTTAGTAGTCCAAGTTAAATGAAATGTTCATTTTTTTGAAAATTTTGATCAAATCATCAATCAATACAATTTGGGACATAAATGGAGAGGGGAACCAAGGAAAACCAAATGGAGGAACCTCTTCCTTTCCTTGATCATTAGCAAGTAAAATTTCTATTTAATTCATCTACTAAACTGTAACAATCTAATCTTTCTTGATACAAAACTAATGTACTAGAAATTTTAAAGTGAGATGTGATATGGGTTTGTCCCAACATAGTTATACATTGTTATAGAAGGACTGTGTTTCTCAGAGCAACCGCAAGATAGGTTTTGGACAGTTGCGACCATTGCAGAGAGAAACATGAGCACCAGAGGAGGGGGTAAGGGGACCCCCTCATACAAACAGATAGTGGTAGATAGAGGGAAAGGGAAAAGGGGCAGAGTATTCAAGGAACCTGTTGGCGTCGGAAGTCACTCCTGGATTGCAGCAGGAGAAGAGCCCGATGCCCATCAGTTTATGTCATGATTTGTTTATAAAGGGTGATCATATGGAAGAAAAATCAAAACAATATCGTTCTAACTACGAAACTAGGTCGGACATGAACAAGCACGTGAGGTCTTGATTTTTCAGACAATAAGTTGTAGTAAGGGTGAGAAGGAGGAAGACTTTTAAGAGAAAATGTGAAGGGCTACTGTAGGCATCGAGCTTCTAACAACCTGTAGAAGGAAAACCTGAACACAAGAACTTCTTACATTCAAATGCAGAATCACTGGAGAATACAACAATGCTACAATAAATCCTTTATCATAACACAGTCACAATGATTCATATGAATCAGCCAATCATGAAATTCCTCAGTATGAGATGAAAACCAGATGGAATGGGGAAGTCGTCTGTCATTAAACAAGAAATTTCACATACAGATACATAACAAAGGATCCAAAACGTCCATTAAAACTTTACAATTGGGAGCTTTTCTCTACCATCGATGCCTACAAAAATGATAAAATTTCCTACATATACCCAAAACTTTCGTAGCAGGAACTTGCTCGGGCTTCCATGGAACGACGTCCAAGTCACTTCGGTTAGACTGTGCATGTAGACATTGGGAAGACTTCCCATGCAATCATCTGTCAGATGCAATCTTTGTCAGGATAGACTGACAGTCTGCCTCTGCACTTTGTCCTTTTCTAGCCTTCTATTCATGGTGGAAGTGATGTTCAAACGCCACCACCAACCTTAATAACTACTTTCTCAGGATCAGGTAAGGCCCAGTCAACTCTGCACTTGGACAACATGGCGACCTTTCTTTGGTTGTGTGCTACTTCGCTGGAATGCTACGGGGGAACCCAGATGGCAGGCCTGGATGAGACCCTGGTGAGGAGGATGAGGTGGTAATGTGACACCAGATGAGAAATTCCATGGGGTATGGATAGGAAATAGGTGGAAGTGGCGTGGAGCAAGAGAGAGACACATGGAAGGAGGTGAGAGGATGATGAGATGAGGAGGGGCCATGTGGACAAAGAGGGACAAAAGGGGAAATGAATATGACACGGGGGAAGTGGAAACCGAGGGAAGAATGCGGGGAGGAACACCTAGCAGGAGGTGACAGGTGGTAGCAAGGAAATGGGAATAAGGTGGGCTAGGATGGTGCTAAGTGGAAGACACATGGTGGAATGCAGTAAGCGGAGGGAGTAATAGATGTGACAAGGGGGGACCCGCTTTAAACCGCCAATTCCAGACGTGCCCCCCCCCTATTAAAGGTAGAATGGAAAGGGGGGTCTAGAATCCAACCTTGACCGTAGATTTGGGCTCCCCAATCCAAGTTGTTGAGAGATGCATGCCAAATTACAGACTCCCCCCCCCC
>ML783525.1:1164872-1192268 GCA_009831015.1 Picea engelmannii | reverse complement strand
AGACTGGACTTGATCGTGCACCATGTGTCCCTTTGGTTGGAGGGCTAAGATGATTTCGACGTTTTGGGACCCGCCTTGCCATACGATAGATGCTAGCGCCCTTTCCCCAGGCCTGTTCCTTTATGATCGGGAGCCAAGATTGTGGGCCCAACTCCTAGGCTCTTTTGGCGTTTCATATTTTGAAACCCAAGGGAGAACCCTGTCCTCCCAACTTGTGATCTCTGAAAGGTCGACTAGCTGCCACCTGTCCCCACTAGATTGGGCGGCCCAAATTTTGTAGTGAAATATGGGTGCTATCTCTTGCGCTAAATCTCAGGCAACTTGGTGGCCCTGAAAACTCGATGACCGTAGATCTACTCTATAGATGGATCTTGGCTGATGACAACATGACTTCACCCGCTCGCCTGATTTGTAGCTCAAAACGAGATTTTTTTGTGCTACGCTTGGGCGCTTCTCGTGCAACTTGCAGACCTGGATACTCTTATGCCTAAGACAAGAATTGTTGCTAACATTAGGCTCCATGGGGGATAGAGTCTTCCCTATGATGATCTAAGGACTCATTTTTCAGTTCTAGTGCCTTGTTGTTGGGCTATGGAGTCAATCTCAAAACCTCTTGCTGAGAAATATATGCCGAAAGGAAAATAAAACAAACAAACACACCTGCTCAAAAGAGATTATTTATGTACAAGGCCTAAGATACTAAAAATGTATACATGGGCTAGGTGAAAGCAAATTTCCACCATATCCACCCATACTGCTTGGTGATTCGTCCCTTCTCTTTACCGTAGATGCTCCATAAAATGCTAGGGAGGTATGATAGCCATATGAAGATGAGGTTAACCATGATGTCCATACCCCCAAATGCTGGGAAGGGGAATAAATTTATAGGCTCCAAAGCCTTTGGAAAGCACAACTCCATATAAGACCCCGCAAGGTCACAATATCTAATGCCAGGGGAGTTCAGTTGGTCAGAAAACATCTCTTGTCCTCCGTGATTGTTCGCCTGCAGTATGATGTCTTGAGAGTGCACAAGTAGGCATAGGATAGATGCAGGCTGGCCGATGCCAGATGACACCTGCCCACAAACAGGCTCTGGATAGGAGATGAGCTGTCCACTAATCCCTTCCTCTGTATGTTTCTCTATGCTTCCTGCAAGCCTAGTAGAGATGATTTCCACCCATGGCCTTTCCTTAATTAATAAAGGAATAGGCTCTATAATGTGGTATTGGAAATCTTTCATAACACAATACTCACTTGTGAGTATTGGTGGACTAATGTTATTAGAACATTTCATGAAATCTAAAATGTAGGACTCTGGGTATATGGCCACAGGATCATGGGGAATATGACAGAATCCTGGCTGCTTCAGAAGACCAGGATGCTCCTCTGCAAAAAAATCTTTACTCACAAAAGAATGTCCTTCTCCCTCATTGGAAAACAACTCTCGACCTTCTACAGCTACAACTTTTACCCCAGAAAGATGATATTCAAATAAAGGAGCAGCAGGATCTAGGTCATAATGATTATGATCAGTCAAGAGCATGCAACTATCAGTACCATCAGCTACTGCCATATGCTCAAGATGTTCTGAAAACTGATCACCAGAAAGATATGCATCCCTAGAAAAATCTGCAAAAGATGAAGAAACTGATTCCATTTGTAAATCATACCTACTTCTTGGTTCTTGTTCCAGATATGATCCATAATTGTTATATCCTTGCTCAGATTCTGAAACAGACTGACAGTCTTCTTCCTCCTGTATATGCAAATCTGCCTTCTTATGAGTCCACCTGCTAGCCCTGATGTTTTATTCAACCTCTATAGCATCCTCAAACATATGTAGCAATGATGAATATTTACTCTCTCTCAAGAGGAAGACTAGCTCTAGATGCTGAGCCATGATATAGTACACCATAGCAACAATCTCTGTGGGTTTGATCTCTACAGGCATGCTATGATAAAAAATGAAAAATATTCTGTTGAAAACAACCAAGGCTTCATATTCCCCTCTCCTCAAGGCATTAAACTCAGACCAGTATTGATCAAGGGACTTGTTCTCACCCAAACATTTTAAAAATGCATGGTATAGTTCGGTCCAGGAACCAATAGAACCAACCTTCAGACATCTAAACCACACTGCAACATCTCCAGACAGGGAACGTGAGAACATCCTCATGACAACACCCTTGTGAACGATCTCAAACTGATCAATAAGGGTCTCAAAGGCCTCCATATGCCTTTCAACTGTAACACGACCTTCCCCAGAAAATCGAGAAAGATACTCAAAGAAATCACGAGGACAAGGGTTAAGGTGATATGGCAGCCTCAAAGGTTTAAACAACTTATTTCTGATTTTGATTTGAAAAGAAGTGGGCTGATCATGGGATTCAACAAGAGGTTGGGGAGGCTCAGCAGGAAAAATAGGGGGTAACAAGGTCTGGGAAGAATGTGAATTATTCTCAACCTCCTCAGGAATACAAGGGCGCTCAACTTCAAGAGGAGGTGTGATACAGATCTCATCTTCATGGATAGGCAGAGGTGAAGGCACAAGATCAGTATCTACAAAACAATAAGAGGGTATGCTTTCTTCTTCCAAGGCTGAGTGGATAAGGGGATGCTCAAGGACATCAGAATGTGCAAAGCATAGGAAAAAATTCTCTATAAATGAAGGGAAAGAGAAGAATGAGCTGATAAAGAAATACAAAAATTCATGCAGTAAGCTCATAAACTAATACCTGGTCTTTCCCTTCGACATGGTCTTACTTATGTCAACAAAAACCCCTCTAGTGGAGTCTTTAAATGTGGAGTCGCCAGGTGAATGCTATGCAGAATGAGTGTGTCCATTCCTCATTCACCATCAAAGACCATAACTGAGCTTCATGTCTCCCAAGAGATACTAGGTGTAGCCAGAGGCACTGCAACAGAGGAGTTACCAAGTGGAATGACCTCAGAGGAGTCACCAGGTGCAAGTGCAATCTTCAATGGTTCTGATGTCTGATGCACCTTTAGAATTATAAGCTCGTTGTCGTTCTACCCAGGGAAAATTTTCAACTTTGTCCCTGGCAACGATGCCAAAAATGTTGGCGTCGGAAGTCACTCTTGGATTGCAGTAGGAGCATATCCCAATGCCCATCAGTTTATGTCATGATTTGTTTATAAAGGGTGATCAGATGGAAGAAAACTCATAAAAATATCATTCTAACTCCGAAATTAGGATGGAAATGAACAAGAAGGTGAGGTCTTGATTTAACTTCAGACAGTAGGTTGTAGTAAGGGTGAGAAGGAGGAAGACTTTTACGAGAAAATGTGAACGGCTGCTGTAGGCATCGAGCTTCTAACAGCTTGTAGAAGGAAAACTTGAACACAAGAACTTCTTACATTCAAATGCAGAAACACTGGAGAATACAACAATGCTACAATAAATCCTTTATCATAACACAGTCGCAATGATTTATGTGAATCAGTCAATCATGAACTCCCTTAGTATGAGATGAAAACTAGATGGAATGGGGAAGCTGTTTGTCATTAAACAAGAAATTTCACATACAGATACATAACCAGGGAACCAGAATGTCCATTAAAACTTTACATTCAGGAGATTTTCTCTACCATCGATGCCTACAAAAATGACAAAATTGCCTACATATACCCAAAACTTTCGTAGCAGGAACTTGCTCGGGCTTCCATGGCATGACGTCCAGGTCACTTCGGTCAGACTGTGCATGTAGACGTTGGGTAGACTGCCCATGCAGTCGTCTGTCAGATGCGATCTTTGTCAGGATAGACTGACATTCTACCTCTATGCTTTGTCCTTTTCTAGCCTTCTATTCATGGTGGAAGTGATGTTCAACTTCCACCACCAACCTTAATAACTGATTTCTCGAGATCAGGTAAGGACCGGTCAACTCTGCACTTGGACAATGTGGCAGCCTTTCTTTGGTTGTGTGCTACTTCGCTGGACTACTATGGGGGAACCTAGATGGCAGGCGTGGACGAGACCCTGACGAGGAGGATGAGGTGGTACTGTGACACCAGATGAGAAATGCCATGGGGTATGGATAGGACACGGGTGGAAGTGGCATAAAGCAAGAGAGAGACACATGGCAGGAAGTGAGAGGATGATGAGATGAGGAGGGGCCATGTGGATGGAGAGGGACAAAAGGGAAAAGGAATATGACATGGGGGAAGTGGAAACCAAGGGAAGAATGCGGGGAGGAACACCTGGAAAGAGGTGACAGGTGGGAGCAAGGAAATGGGAATAAGGTGGGCTAGAATGGCGCTGAGTGGAAGATACATGGCGGAAGGTAGTAAGCGGAGGGAGTCGGAGATGTGACAAGGGGGGACCCACTTTAAACCGCCAATTCATGACCCCCCCCCCTATTAAAGGTATAATGGCAAGGGGGTCTAGTATCCAACCTTGACCATAGATTCGGGCTCCCTAATCTAGGTCGTTGAGAGATGCACGTCAAATTACGGACCCCCCCCCCCCGATTTAAAGGTAGAATGGAAAAGGGGGTCCATAATGGAATCCTGGCCGTAGATCTGGGTGCGCATATCCTGGCTACCCAAATCTGCCCACTCCTTAGCTTCATGTGCTGAGAGTCATCCCTGATGGATGACTGAGACTGCTCCATGATCAACGATCCAACTTCTATTAGAAATTCTCCCACCAGGAGTTCTCGTTCCTTTGTGACCAGGCGCCAAGACTGTGGGCCCAACTCCTGGGCACTTTCAGTGCTTTAGGTTTCAGTTTTCTAGATGTAGTGGGGGAGTGATCCCCTATCTTTCAAAGTCCCGGTAGCTGAAATAACGACCGGACTTGATCGTGTGCCACACATCCCTTTGGTTGGAGGGCTGAGATGATTTCGGCGTTTCGAGACCCGCCTTGCCATACGATAGATGCTAGTGCCCTTTCCCCAGGCCTATTCCTTTGTGACCGAGAACCAAGACCATGGGCCCAACTCCTGGGTTCTTTCAACATTTTTGGTTTTGAAACCCAAGGGAGAACCCTGTCCTCCCAACTTGTGATCTCCGAAACGTCGACTAGCTGCCACCTGTCCCCACTGGATCGGACGACACAAATATTTTCGTGAAATATGGGTGCTATCTCTTGCACTAAATCTCAGGCAACTTGGTGGCCCTGAAAACCCAATGACTGTCGATCTACTCTATAGATGGATCTTGGCCACTGACAACATGACTTCGCCCACTCGCCTGATTTGTAGCTCGAAACAAGATTTTTCTGTGCTACGCTTGGACACTTCCCGTGAAACCTGCAAACCTGTATACTCTTATGCCCAAGACAAGAAGTGTTGCTAATAGAACCAATTAAAGGAACTTCAGGATCAGACCCTAGAATAGGTCAGGAAAGAAATAAGGGGAAAAGTGAATGCAGAGAAGAGGAAGCAAGAGAAACTCAGAACGAGTCGCAAGACACAACTGTTATCACTGAAATTTCGTCTGCACATGGTTACAAGAACTCAACATCGTCAAACAATGATGAAGTCATTCGTGAACCTGAATTAATACCACAACATTCAAAAAGGTAAAAAAACTATACAAAGTAGTGAAAAATTGAAGAGTGCTTTGCAGACATTGGGCGCGCGCGCATGCGCGGAACAGGAACGTAGAAATCGTGCATAGGCGCACGATGCACGTTTGTTAGCGCAAACATCCTTGCACCTGCTAAACGATGCATTTATGGAAGTGGTCGGCCTCCCAACCACTTATGGTTCAGCTCCCAAGCTGATTTGACCCTCAAATCTAGGCTGGATCCGACTGGTGGGCTGGTCAAAGACCTAATAATTCTCTAAATGGCCTTTTTTTCACACTACAAAGCAGTTAAACAATAACCCAAAGCAATGCTATAAAAAGCCATGAATGCACGTCATTTTCTCAAGGAATTCAAAGTAATGTTATGCTGCCTATATTGTTTTAAGGAATCCATCCTTGACAAGAGCATTTTGGCACCATTACATTGGAAAATCGACCTCACCATTGAGTGGATTTGTAAAGAGTTCTTTCATCACCATTTTCCATTTTTCTTTGTTGTAAGAAGAGCTAGCTAGTGAGGGTCCAAGAGCCTTCCCTTGGAGGAAGAAGGGACTCATAGTCCCCTTTCTTCTTGGTGCTTTTCTTTGAAAAGGATAGTTTCAAAGCTTTTCTTAGATTACATCACAATAGGGAGTTAAAGGATAGTAACGGACCCACATGTTCACATGTTAGATTCCTAGGGACTTTTGAATTACGCAAGGTTGTACCAAAGGCACTTAGTTAATTAGGTAATGAAACTCTTGTAAGGACCAAGCGAAGTCCACATGCAGCAAGGTGACATCTAATTCACTAAAAATTGGCACACTTTTACTCACACACAAAATTCACTTATCACTCACATAGCTTCTTCTTGAAACGTGGAGGTCAAAGTAAGTTTCCTCCCAAGGGATTCCGAAAACACCCCACCCTTTTCTTGACGAAACTATCCACTCTCATTTTTAATCAACGAGATTGGTTTGCACCCCCAACCTCCCAAAACAACTACATCTAAAAATATTTCTAAAAACTCACTAAGTTTTCCTCCACAGGAGGTGCCAAAAGAATTTTTTTAGTCTAGGTAGGATTTCGGGGATAGGCATCCAAATAACTCCCCGTTATCTGGTTCTCACATTGTCAAAACATAGAGGTTGTCAAATAGGGAACTGAAAATCCTCCAAGTCAAGTGTTCCAATTACCATAAGGCAGGGAGATACCCATGAAGGGTTGAAGGCCGAGGTTTGGTTGTTCTGTGCGTCCCCCCTTAAGGCACCCACCTCTTGGATGGGATCCAGCCTGTGACCCATTTCTTAGGCCGAAAATCTAAATGCCGCACTTTGACCGAGGTACCTAGTGAACAACTTTAGGACATCTAACCAGGTGGAAATTGTGGGCTGCAATTGCACCTTGATTGGATTTTGTGTGGCTATTGGGAAATATCGCCAGTTCTTTTGGGATATGCCCCCTTTACCCCTCATTATAACCAATTATTTCATCCTTCACTAGTTTCTCTTCCAATGACTTCAGACCCCACTGTTGAGTACCATTGGAAGGTCCAATGCTATTTGAGAGGAAGGGCGTTACGTCTTCTAGGACACGAGCATTTGCTTTTTTTTGATTCCCCTACATGGACAAAACCCACTTACCCATATATATGCTTCTTTTTCAAAACATTTTATGTATGATGCACATCTGATTACAGTTTGATTTGGATATATATATTGTGTAAACATTCAACGCAAAGGCTCTTGTTTCTATACTTCTCTCGCCACTTTTTGCACATATTCACACAACTAGTCTGACATCATAAGGGAACCACAGAACCCCCGTCGTTCATGATGCTTGCTAAACCTCCCTCCTATCTTAGGGGGAGTATCTGATCATTCCCACTCATCGACACCTCCTTCACACACTCCTGTGAGTGCTACTATTTTAGGATCAGGTTTGCTTGGTTCTACATTACTTGGGTCAACTTTCCAAGGTCATTCGTTCACTCGCTCTCCTTTACACGGAAGCGGGGGACCCACTTCCTCTCAAGGAGGGAGCACCAACCCACCTAGCCCCCCTCAAGGTTTAGGTTCACAACACACTATGGCCGGAGCTAATCCTCCCCCCCCACTGCAGATGCCATATTTGGCCTCTCTCAACATACCAGATCTCACCAAACTCACCAATGATCCTATATTGCATGATCCCACATGGCCTGCAATGCCAACCAAACTACCTTCAGACATACCCAAGTTTGAAGGAAAGGTAGGAGATGACCCTGCCAACCATTTCATGACCTTTCACCTATGGTGCTCCTCCAATAGCATTATTTCAAACAAATCTCAACCACACACATCGCTGACCACATTCACAAGTGGCATAGGCGACGTAGTTTGTGCAAAGCAGAAACCACCAAACAACAGTGTCTCGACTGGTTTCTTAGATCACTTGTCTCTCTTCTCGGTAAGGATGTAGCTTCCACCTTCCCTCAATCCGAAGAGGAAGCCATCAGTAAGGCCCAACAGTATGACCTAATCTATGCACAGTCAAGATACTTATACACAGTACTTCCTGATCTTCCAAAACCTGTGCCCTTTGGCCAAGACAAACCTGTGATGTCTCACTCAGCAGACAGATTGATCGGTGTCACCACACACCATGGTCCACAACCCCAACCACCACCAATGTATGGCACACTTCAATACCCGCCGGCATACGGGGGCACTTCTTATTACCCCCCACCCCCTTATCAACAACCATACCCTGTTGCTATACCCCCACCCATCAGTGGACCACCACCGGCACCCCCCATACATCCACCTATTCCAACAACCAGTGGTACTCCCTCAACCTCAGGTTATAGTACTAGCGAAATCACTACGCCTTCCTATGTACCTTATGGATCAATACCACCACAGAATCCATACTTCCCATTTCCTGGTCCTCCACAACCCATGGCTCCCCCACATCCTCATGCGGGGGTGAATTTTGTTCAACCCTCTGCTGCTCAACAATACCAAATTTTTGAATAGTTGAACACAACCAATCTAACCCATCCATCAAACAATGCCAAGAAGAAAGGACAGAACAGGAATAACAACAACCCAAGTCAAGGCAGGAATCAACCCCCACAATACCAACCCACTGGGGGCAACCAGAACCAAGGGAACCAAAACCCCCAAGGGAGCAATATTAATAAACGCCAAGGGCAAAAAAATGTTAAAACCATCTTCCCTTGTGCCCTTTGTGGTGAGTTCAGCCATTACACTCATCATTGCCCCCAGATCGCTGATTTCAAACAGTTAAAAGACTCTGGTAGTCTTCCCCATTCTCCTGCACAACCTGCCCCTCAACAGTCACCCCAACAATACGTGCAACAACCCCCTCCCACCGTGCTGCAAAATCCTATCCCACATCAAGGTGTGATAAACACCCAATATGACACACAACATACCCCACCTCAGGCAAGACAATACCTCAACCCCAACAATCCAGCAGATCGTACAATTCTCCTCACCAGTGAGGAAGAAATCCTTCTGCAAATGTGTAATCGTCAGTATCATGCCCCCACTGAGTCTATTCCCATCCCTCTAGAGACAAACCCTACACCGAAGGCATCCCCGTTGGTGATCCCTCGCCCTTCCGCCGAACCACCGCTTTGCATCCCTCGCATCCCATTGCGCAAGAATGTCCACAACCCACAGGCTAGGGCAGCTCATAACTATAGTTTGGTAGATGACTTAGCACAATCCCTGGATGCCATGTTAGTCTTGGAAGTCCTCCATACTTGTCCTACTCAGCAGAAATCACTACTTTCTTCCTTAGGGGCAGTCGACCCTGTAGATACCCGACTCATTACCTTCGATCTTGACAGCAGAGAACCTCGTCTTCCCACCTTGATCGCTTTTCAAATACTAGTAAAAATACGGAACATCACATTTCATCGGTGTATCATCGATGATGGTGCCTCTACATGCATTATGCCCAAAACAGTATGGCAGAAACTTGGTTCCCCGGAACTCATACCCTCTACCATCACATTACGAGCTTATGACGGACGACCATCCTTGCCTGAAGGGCTCTTTCAAAATGTCCCCATTGAACTCGGGGGAAAGACGATTCTCATCGATATCGAAGTTTTCGATGCCCCACTCGATTATAATATCCTGTTCGGTCGTAGCTACATGTATGCTATGAAGGCAGTGGCATCTTCCGTATTTCGGACAATGATGTTCCCCCACAATGAGAAGATCATTACCATTGACCAAGTCTCACATTATGAGCCTAATCCATATGCCAACATCGATAACATTCTTCCTCTCATCCACACAAGCCATGACACATATCCACTCATCGAGATGGGTCCTGGGATCTTTAAAGATCCATCCTTATTAGGAACATATCATGGAGCACCACCACTCCTACACCCTTCCAATAAAGTGTGTGTCATATCATCTAACGGAACTCACACAGAGGATACCCTTCCTCCTACAGAGGCTTCTACCATACCGGACGTCCCACTCGTCGCAAAACCCCCCCCTCAAGAACCTCCTAGACACTCGTCGACCCCACCAGTTCATGATTCCAACTCTCCCCAAGGACATAGTCCAGTTTGGGAGACAGTTCCCCAACCCCTCACTCAAATTCCCTTCTTTTACCCTCCACCTGGTATCGAATCTTTTCAGGTAGCCGCAACACTCACCCTACCTAATATGGTGTTAGCAATCCCAGTTTGGTATTTACACCCACCAGAGATGGTCCCTCGACCATCCCTTCCCCCCCAGGAAGGAATCCCCATGATGATTCCCATCCTTACCCCCACCATCCCCCCACTCACTAACCCCCCTACTACAGCTGGGGGTAGGAGAAAGAAGAAGGAGCCCATTGCTCCACTTCCTCCACGCATCCCACCACCTTGCGCACTATGTGAGAAAGAGGCCACCAAACCAACAATTGTCCATCGCTACCAGAATTACGGAATTTGATCCCACTCAATCAAACTCCCCCAACACCCACCACTACTGCTAGTCTCGCCACTACCACCCCCCCTTCCAGTAGTAAAGGGTTGAGGACCAAATACGCTTGTGCTATATGTTCAGAGTACGACCATTATACCCATCATTGCCTAGCACTGCCATGCTTTAGGAAAACATTAGGTGCCGTACACCAGAACTTCCAGAACAACCCCAGTCCCGCTACATCCTCCTCAACAAATATCACTGACATCCATTATGTCACCACTTCAGTCAATGAATGTATGAGACACCCTTGCTCTCTCTACGATTCATTAGCTCATTTTACATACCAGTTTCCTATGATCCTTGAATACAGGTAACGTCAATTGACCCTGCTTCATCGACCCGTAGAGGCGATAATTGACATTACCTCGTCACTATAGGATCTTCATGTCATTTCTCCCAAACCCGAGGCACTCCCAATGCCTCCATGGTTCTTAGATGACGTATCTGAGGATTCACCCCCAAACCCACCCAACTCTCCTGCTCATTCCCCTATGGACACTCTCCACCCAACCACCACGGGTACCCCTCAGTACTTCAATATATGGTTTATGTCGAGTGAACCCTCACCATCTCCTAACAATGTTCCCCCTGCTTCTTCACCAGGGGGCAACCACATGACCACTGTCACCAAGATTACTCCTCACGACCCCTTGTATTGCTGTCACTTCCAATGTGACGAAGAAATACTAGAAGAGTTAAACCACCTAGATTCTCCCTGGGAGGCGCTACACCATCGCGCACTCTTCTCCCCACAGGAAGCCCCCATGCCTCCTAACCACAACCCCATTTACGTGGTCGAAACTAAGGATTTTATCCCATCAGGGCCTATCGATTGGTTCAATAATCCCATTCCTGCCCCTGATGATTTTGAAGAAGGAAACATGGCCAACATTTCCCCCACCATTAAAATCGACATTTCCATTAAAAATGGCATTGTCAAAGAAATCACCATTGGAGCTGCTTGCACTCCTCAGGAAATCGCCGCATATAAAGCCCTCTTCCAAGAATATAGGGATATTTTCACCTGGTCATACACGGAAATGCCTGGCCTCGATCCCTCTATTGTCGAACATCGCATCAACACCTAGCCTGACATTACACCCGTTCGCCAAAAACAACGACCTCTACACCCATCCAAAGCAGTGGCTATCAAAGCCGAAATTGACAAGTTACGCGCTGCCGGGTTCATTTACCCCATCACCTACACCTCATGGGTTTCCAACCTTGTACCCATTAAAAAAAAACAGGGCACTATCCATGTTTGCATAGACTTTCGCGATATCAATCATGCATGTCCCAAAGACAACTTTCCAACGCCTTTCATCAATCAAATTATCGACAACTACGCCGGCCACGAGGCTCTCTCCTTTATGGATAGATTCTCTGGCTATAATCAAATTCAAATATACCCAACAGATTAGTATAAAACCGCATTTACTACCCCGTGGGGTACTTTTGCATATCGTGTCATGCCTTTCAGCTTAAAGAATGCCGGCACAACTTTCCAGGGGGCTATGACATACATCTTTCATGATCTTGCCCACATCATCCTCGCTTACTTAGACGACCTCACAACTCGATCCAAGAAACGCACCCAGCATATCGATGATTTACGAATCATCTTTCAATGGTGTTGTCAGTACAACATTCACTTGAATCCTCTCAAGTGTGTTTTTTGTGTCACCGCAGGGCGCCTCCTTGGTTTTATTGTTTCCCAAAGCAGTATTACCGTGGACCCCCTCAAAGTCCAAACTATCACCGAAATTCCACCTCCCAGAAATTTACGACAACTTCAGAGTCTACAGGGAAAAGCTAACTTTCTTAGACGCTTTGTCCTTGATTACTCCATACGCACACATGGTTTCCTTCGCTTACTACGTCACGACATCCCTTTTCACTGGGACGACCATGCCCAACAGTCATTTGACGATCTTAAAGAAGCGCTTTCAAATGCACCTTTAATTAGTGCACCTGACTATAATCGCGACTATATCCTCTACGTATCAGCATCAACTGTATCAGTAGCCAGCGTCCTCGTCCATCTCGGAGATGACAATCATGAACATGTAATTTATTACGTTAATAAAAACCTCTCAGGGCCACCCTTGAAATATAAACACGAAGAGAAACTTGCTCTTGCAGTTGTCCTCACTGTCTAGAAACTACGCCATTACATTCTGCTTCGTACCACAAAGGTCATCGTAGATTCCAACCCTATGCAGTACTTGCTCAGCCGTCGACAAATTAATGGAACATTCGCTCAATGGATCGTTATCCTTTAGGAATACGACCTTGAGTTCTCAACACCTAAGAGTAAGAAGGTCCTCGTTCTCACCAAACTTGTCATGGCCCTCCCCTCTGACACCACCAGTGCCCCCGTCAACACCGAATTTCCTAACGAACATCTCTTTTACATCACTTCAGATGATCCTTGGTACGACGACCTCCTCATCTACCTCCGAAATCAAAAGTTCGGTAACCATCTTTCACGAGATGATCGTCGACATATTCTCCATCAGGCCCCCCGCTACCTTCTTATCGGAGACATCCTATACCGGCGGGGCGTCGACACCATTCTTTGTCGATGCTTGACTATTGATGAGGCCGATAGAGTCTTAAATGACTGCCACAGTGGTGCATGTGGGGGCCATCTTTCGAGCATCTCCACTGCTCAAAATATTATCCGAGCTGGTTACTTTTGGCCTACCTTGTTTCATGATTGCATTCATGCCATGAAACTATGTGAGCAATGTTAGCTCTATGCCAACAAAGCCCGAGCTCCCCCCACTCTTCTCCACCCTATCATTACTGCCGACCCTTTTTGTAAATGGGGCATCGAATTTATGACTTGTAATCCCCCCTCCAACAATGGTCACAAATACATCATTGTTGCCGTTGATTACTTCACCAAATGGGTAGAAGCTATGCCCACTTTCAACAACACCACTGACACTGCAACGTGTTTTTTCTTTAACCACGTCATATCCCACTTTGGAGTACCCCTCCAACTCGTTTCCGACCATGGGAAACACTTCGAGAATGAGATCTTCATCGAACTCTCATCTCGGTTAGGCTTCTCTCACGAGTTTGCCTCACCATATTACCCTCAGTCTAACGGATAGGTCGAGGCAGTTAACAAAGTCCTCAAGACCATGTTACAGTGCACGGTTAATGAACATAAAACCAATTGGCATCATATGTTATTTTCTGCACTATGGGCTTACCGAATGGCTGTGAAAACTGCTACTGGATTCACACCATTTCATTTAGTCCATGGGGTTGAGTCCACTCTCCCCATTGAGTGCGAAATTCCCACCTTTCGCACTGTAATTGAGCTATTACCCAACACTTCTCCAATGGAGCAGCGCTTGCTGAACTTGGAGTCTCTGGATGAAGATTGTCGATCTTCCTTACAGAACAACGAGGCAGCTAAAACACGATCCAAGGCTACTTTTGATCGCCATGTCAACCTTCGCTCATTTCACGAAGGCGACCTCATCCTGGATTACAATATCGCTCATGATACCTTTGGCCATGGAAAATTTGAATCACTCTGGCATGGCCCATACATCATTCAACATTGCCTCACCAAAGGCGCATATATCCTGGCCTCTCCTGAAGGCCTCTCTCTCAAAGAACCCGTCAACGGGTTGTACCTCAAGAAATTTTATGCTTAAAAGTAGTCATTCTACTTTAGGTTATTTCTTTTCTAGCGTTTTTAATCTTTTTCTCCTCCCCTCACGTCTAAACTATCCTTTGTGCTATTGACAGATGCTTCCTCCACCAGCCTACCACATCGGTTACGCCGACGGCACCAGCCGTTGGACGAAAAATCTCGCTTCAGCTGCTTGGGCTCTCTACACCCCCTCACATGAAATGCTCCATTCAAGTAGTATATGTTTGGGGTCAACAACCAACAACCAAGCCAAATACACTGCTGTCATTGGCCTCTTGGCCACCGTCCAGCATCATCATATTCGCCACCTTAACATCTTCCTCGACTCTCAACTAGTTGTTCTCCAACTCAACAATGTGTACCGTGTCCGTGATCCTTGCCTCTTTCGCAAATACCTGCAGGTTAGGATTTTATCTCGACATTTTGATTCCATTACATTTACACATATTCCAAGACACTTGAATCAAATTATAGATAACCTAGCTAATATTGTGTTAGACTGGCATATATCACATCAAGCTACCTCTACACATACATAAACATATCACAATCCTGTCACAGCATATACATAGAATGGACATCATCAAAACATTAACCAAAAACATGTAAACACCACATAGATCTCAAAAAGTATACTCATGTATATATATAGGTCCACAATGTCATATGAATGTTTACATACACATATCCGCAGGCTAATGCAGCACCTCAGTACAAAATGGGCTCACCAGCCTATATACAAAAAAATCTATATACATCAAAATGCCTCAGAGCACCACTCATGGTGCCTATAGAGCACCACTGCCTGCTCCTCCCTCAGGCGGTGGCGGCCCACCACCTCCTGCCCCAGGAGGTGGTGGTCCACCCCCTACCAGCCCCTTCTGCCCCGACGGTAGTCGTTCGATCGTCAACGCAGCAGCCACTACTGCTCGTCGTACTATTTCCCGCCATGGTGGCGGTACCCCCACACACTGCTCTAGGAACGTCTTGTCCTGGATGCGAGACCATATGCCCTCAGGCACCTCCTGTAATATCATCTCTAGACGATGGCGTATGTCCTCATAATCAGCTCCGGCCACCACTGGAGGAGCATGCGATGGCCCATCACCAGGGTCATCAAACCGGTGCCTCTTCGCTGCCCTCTCTGGCTCAGCTGGTCGCACAGCAGACTCATCACACCGGCGTCTCTCTCCCCGTGGCGGTCTCTTCGGTGCTCACTGCAACTCCACCTCACGCTCGCAAGGCGCCACATCTGCACATGCAAACAAACAATATATAGTATCAGCATCTATATCATATACATATTGACTGCTATCTTAAACAAAAAATAGCAACAACATACACATAAACACCAAACATACCTCGATGATCAAACACCTCCCCTGGAGGTAGCACCATGTTCGGATCATCCCGGAAGTCCACCCCAGCATAGGGGTAACGTAAGATCACCTACAACATCTGCCGCCATACCTGCGCCACCTCTGCAGAAAAGAAGTGGCCACCTTCACCACCACCATGGCGAAGAAAAACAGTCGACCATCGCCTCAACCGTGGCTCTCACGCCCCAGGCGCCCCCAAAAGAATCCTCAGGCGCAACATCGACACCCTCTCTAGAAACCAGGCCACTAGGATGGACCCGAAAGAAAACTCCCCTGTATCAGTAGACCGATAGTGATCCAACTGCGCCACCATCCTCGCATGCAGCGTAAGCCCCCAAGAGAAATGCTCACTGGCCAACACTCTCTCCAGCACCAGAAGCTAGCCACCACTGATCCGCTGGGTCGCCAGTGACCCATATACTCGCACAATCATCGCTGCTATACAACGATGCGCCAGGGAATCAATAGACACAATACACACAACCGTCCCGGACATAAAGTTTCGACCCGAACAATATCTCCGGCCAATAGTCTCGAGCTGCGTACCCCTAGGCAGAACCAGCTCCGCTGGTAGCGGCATTCCCCAAAAGGGAAGCTTAGTCAAGAAATATACATCCTCCACCGCAGTGAAGGCGATCTGCTCTCCTCGCACGAGGAAGGAGTGCAGCTCCGGACTCCACATCTGGATCAGGAACTGTAAGAGATACTCTTGTGCCTGTATCAACGGGCACTCAAAAAACTTTAGCAGCCCATAGGTTGCCAAAGTCGCATGCACACCGGGCCCCTCAATGGTCACGACGTCTCGCAGCTGAGACTAGTCTCGCTCTCGCCAACCCACTGGCATCGTCACAACCGTCCACCTGCAGACACAACACAGAGTCCTATGTCAACTCAAGAAACCATCAACAACATAAAAAAGATTCATTTTTATACACATCAACCTTGCCTCCTAGGCACAGTTTTGTTACCCACAGACGCGCACACATGCGCGCCTGTTCACTACACAGGTGCGCACACATGCGCACCTGTTCACTATACAGGTGCACATGTGTGCGCACCTGTTCACTACACAGGAGCGCATCAGTGCGCACCTGTTTGCTTCACAGGCATGCTCCCAAGCGCACCTATTCACCATACAGGCGCGCACAAGTGCGCGCCTGTTCAACCTATAGACATGCACTTGTGCGCGCCTGTTCAACTCACAGGCGTGCCCTTAGAGAGTGCCTTAAATTCCCTCTACCGCACCCCCATGTGTGTATATCTGGTGGACAGGCGCGCACATGTGCGCGCCTATTACCGGATCTCCCACGCATGTGGGGCCCATATCCCCTAAATGTCTCTGTACGGCCCCCCGTACAACCCCTGCCCAAAAAATGAAATCCTATTTCTATGCAGGATGATCAGACCACTAACCTGACAGTCGCTAATCACCAATCGAATGCCTCATCCTCCTTGAATCTCCAAATCTCCTCTGAAAACTTCTCGTCGAGTCACTATTGCAGCAGGTACAAATGAGGTGGCAATGTGGGCCCTACATCTATATATAGGCCTTTTTCCAAACTTCCACTCACCATTCCGGGAGCCCATGGTGTCCATTTTTCAATCTGTCTTCAGCCACGGGATCAACATCCCATCATCTACATCACATCAGTCCCTGGGCCTCTTTTTATCCTGAGCCCCCGGGGCGCCCTTTTTTCCTACCCTGGTTAGGTACGCATGCACATATTCACGCTTATCAAATACATGCTCATATCTTCGATTCTCTTTAGATATTGTTCCCTTTGGGTATTTGGTTTTCATGTGTGTAGGTACTTGATCATCATACATCGACACAACCCCTTCAGGTATATACTCATCACTGACATGTAGTCTTTCCCGCTGTATCACACTTTCATTCCCAGTCACACCCTTTGATATTTGCCTCTAGGATCCCCATTCCTGGCTCTGCAGTACCCACGCCTCCATTTGCATCTTCGGTACTATTACCCAGTAGCATTCTTACCCACATGAGTTGTCCCATTCATAGCACCTTTTGACACTTTTTGCAACTCATGCTGTTTTTCATTACCCTTTAGGGATGGGAGTCTCGATAGTCTTTCATCATGTCGCAAATCAACCACATACTCCTTCTCCTCATTTTGCTAGCTTTCCCACATGGGCTCCCAGATTATCTCTTCTTAGTTTTATTTATTTACCTGCACCTCCGCAGTATCATGAACCCTCCATTTCATCCACAATCAGTTTGCCCATTTGCGGACCTACCTTCATTTCACCTACCTCATACAGAAACTCACCAATGGGGCCCCCACCCTTCATCATTTTTCCAAGCAAATTCTTCCCTACATGGGCTACCCATATCACACTGGGGCACCCGTTTCTGTATTTGTACATTTCTCCCCAATTATTCATTATTTATTGTACAAACGCCTTTATTTTTTTAGTTGTTACATTACCCTTTTTTGTCGTCACCTTTGGTGACCTGCTTCCCTCTTTTTGGCCAGCTGCAACCCATGTCACCTTTGGTTGGAGCACTACTTATCATCTTCCCTTGCCCAACATTGTCCATATCTTTAGAGTACCCCACAGGTCACTTACCTCTACCCTCTGAATTTGTTCACCTTGTCCCACCTCTGGCACAACTTATCACCGGTCTTGTCGTCCCCCTGACCCTCGACCTCGTTGCATGGTTGCGACCACTTTTTATCTCATACATCCTCCAACCAAGGGCAGTCTTGAGTCTTCCCACATATCGACTTCGACCATGTACCTCTGCCACTTCCTCACCTCAGTAGATTTCACGAAGCCCTTTTCTTCTGGGAGTCGCATTCCCTTTTTGTTGACATCAACACAATTTTCCAGAAGGGCGACAGTATCTTGATTCTCATTCTCCACTCAATGAGAGATCTCGGACGACACAGGGTGAAACACCATTGCTCCCTGCTATCATTGACCCCCATAACATTCGACGCCAACACTTTCTCATGTTACGGTGGGTCTTACTTTGCGACTATTGCAGTTATTTCTCTCATTTTCCGAAGACCTCTGAACTTGGCTGGGCTATCAATGCCCACATAATTGCTGCTACTTATTACTGCGATCACTGCCTATTATTCAGAGTATGTTCATTTGCAGAATTGTCTTTTGCCTTTATCACAACTTCCCTCAAGGGCGCTGCAATTGTCTACACCAACGCTTCATTCATCTTTTTCAGAGTTACATGACACGAGCATGGGGCATGTCCACCTCGTTTGTACACAGTTTTATATTTTACACACCTCATGGAAGGTCGGGTCCTACCAGTTCCTTTTTCCCTCCAACGGATCGCTCTGGACAATCACACTATTACTCTCTCTTACAACAACATTCTCAGTAGAAGAAACATTGATGGATTTTGGCTATACATATGCTCCTAACCTCATCCATCAGGGGGCATATGTTATCACTAAAATTTCGTCCGCACATGGTTACAAGAACTCAGGATCATCAAACAGTGATGAAGTCATTCATGAACCTAAATTAATACCACAACATTCAAAAAGGTAAAAAAACTATAAAAAGTAGTGAAAAATTGAAGAGCGCTTTGTATACATTGGGCGCGCGCGTGCATTCACGGAACATGAATGTAGAAATCGCGCATAGGCGCACGATGCGCGACTGTTAGCGCAAAAAGCCGCGCACCTGCTAAACAATGCATTTATGGAAGTGGTCAGCCTCCCAACCACTTATGGTTCAACTCCCAAGCCGATTTAACCCTCAAATCTGGGCTGGATCTGACTGGTGGGCTGGTCAAAGACCTAATAATGCCCTAAATGGCCTCTTTTCACACTACAAAGCAGTAAAACAATAACCCAAAGCAATGCTATAAAAAGCCATGAATGCACCTCATTTTCTCAAGGAATTCAAAGTAACGTTATGCTGCCTATATTGTTTTAAGGAATCCATCCTTGACAAGAGCATTTTGGCACCATTACATTGGACAATCCACCTCACCATTGAGTGGATTTGTAAAGAGTTCTTTCATCACCATTTTCCATTTTTCTTTGTTGTAAGAAGAGCTAGCTAGTGAGGGTCCAAGAGCCTTCCCTTGGAGGAAGAAGGGACTCATAGTCCCCTTTCTTCTTGGTGCTTTGTTTTCATCAATAGATCAGCCTCAAACATTGGTGACATGGGTCTTTTGGTTCTTTTTGTTTCTATGTCCCTATGCTCATGAATTTTGTTTTTATTGCATATCTTAGTTTAATTCTTAATTCTAGTTTTTGTTTTCTTTCTCTAACTCTTTCCTTTTACAGCTGTCCTGCTCAGCAGACCCAGCTGAGCTTGCAAGCACCTCAATTCTACTCACCAAGGTGATGAAAGAGGTGCAACAACAACGAAGACCAACCAGACCGAAGGGCATAACCCATGCAAACCCAAAGCAACACTGATACCCAAGGTGGTATTGGAGGATCCACATACGCAACTCTATAGAGATCAGATGAAGGCGCATGTGCTAATCTGCAAATTTATGGGATTATGGCCCATAGAAAAAGCACTACGCAACTGGATCAAATATCACTAGAAGCCAAATGGGGAAGTGGATTTCCACCTGGGCTTGAACGGTTTCTTCACAATGGTATTCATAAACCTAGAGGATAGAGACAAAGTATTTGAAGGAGGGCCATACTTCCATGCATCAACAGGACTATACATGCATCCATGGAAGGATAATTTCTCCCCAGAAAAAGAGACCTTCAAAAAGGTACTGGTCTGGATGAGATTATACTCCCTACCCTTAGACTACTGGCTACCCTCCACTTTCAAAGTGATAGGGAATAAACTGGGGAAATATATAAAGACCGCAGAAGCAACCCTGAAAGGGAGATACACATCCTACGTAAGAATATGCAAAGAGATGGATGTGTCGAGAGACCTCCCAGAAGAGATATGCCTCAAATTCAGGGACGAGGAATGGATCCAAAACATCGATTATGAACAAATATCCTTCCGATGCTGAATATGCCACGAACATGGCCACCTAATCAGGGAATGACCTCTTAATAAAAAGAAAGAAACGGAAAATTCCAAACCACAGCAGGATGAGGATGAATTTGTTAAACCAAACCCAAGAAGTAGAGCCAACAAAAGGCATAGCAAAGCCTAGGACGGAAATAACCCAGAAGTTCGATTGAGTCTGGAAGGAAGGGACAAAACCAGTCAAGGGGTAGGGGCCAAGAAGGATGCGGTAACAACTCAAGAACTCCGAGAACAAACACCAAATGAGCCCACCAACTGAACTAACAACCATAGGGAACAAGGAAGCTACAAAACTTCAATGGAAGGAGAAATCAGAGACGAAAACACCCCCATGAAAGACACAGAGGAAGAGGTGGAAATGACACCGAGCGAAGTAGGCACAAAAGATCTATAACTCAGAGACCTAGTGGAAAGGGAAAGGATAGACCTCACGAACATATTGGAGCAATGGAAAAGACAAGGAGTGGACAATGTACCAATAGAGAAACTAGACCGCATCCAGTACCTATTCCTCCTAAGGGAGGAAGCCAAAGCTAGAGGCCAAAAGAGAGCACACAGGGAGATTGGACACCTAGGAGTCAAATCTGGTAGGTACAACCACAACTCTCACCCAAACAAACGCGGAGGAAAAAAGGCAGAAAATCCAACAGTGTAGCCCTGCAGGAGCTTGGAGCGCTACTGATAAACTCAGGTAAGATAAAAAAACTCTTCCCCAACTCCCCCCCACATGTTTAAAATGAAGGTTATAACATGGAATATAAGAGGCCTAAACATCCCAAGAAAACAACAAATCCTTAGGAATAGATTAAAACAAGAACAACCAGATCTTTGTTTTATCCAAGAGACCAAGTGTAATACATAAAGAATGGAAACAATTAGTCAAAAACAATGGCACAATTACAAGATGGTGGCCATTAGAGGCCACCAAATGGTAGGAGGCATCCTCACCCTGTGGAACCCACAAGTACTAAGCCTAATAACAACTGAAGCGACAAGGAATACCATTACGGTCCACATGTAAATCATTAGGAACACAGAGGATATTTTATGCACTAATGTGTATGGACCCCAGGTGCCAGAGGATAGGAGAGGAATGATAAGTGATCTAGAAGACATAAAAAACTGAGCCAACAACCTCCATTGGATCCTAGTTGGGGATTTCAACATCATCACGTCACTCGCGGAGGAAAAAGGAGGGACAAGAAGATTGGATAGAGATGCAGAGGAATTCTCAAAATTCATAGACAATGGAAATGGTAGATATGAAACACAAAAATGGCCATTTCACCTAGAATAATAAGCGAATGAGCCAACATCAGGTAGAAACAAGAATAGATAGATTCCTAGTGTCATAGTCAATCATTATGTAAGGGATAAACTTAGAGTGCAACATCCTTCCATGGGGGGGATCTGATCATTGGCCAGTGTAACTAGAAGCAGGCTTCCAGACCACACCAAAGAACAGACCCTTCAGATTCAAGAAATTTTGGATGGAACACTCGAATTTCAAGGAAAATATCAAGGAGTGGTGGAGTGAAGAGAAACGAGAGCAAGGGACAAGGATGTTCAAACTCTACAAGAAACTAAAATATATCAAATATAGGCTCAAGGAGTGGAACAAGGATACCTTTGTGAATATAAACCAAGCGAGGAAAAACATAGAAGAAAAAATGAAAAAACTCCAGGAAACCTGCATTTTGAAGGGCTACAATGAGAAAAGGAAAAAAGAGGAGATCCAGATGACCCAAGAATGGGATGAAAGGTGCCAACAGGAAGAAAATCTCTCGAGAAAAAAATCCCAGATCAGATGGCTAAAGGAAGGGGAAAGGAACACCAAGTTCTTTCACAGAACAACCATGGACAAAAGAGCCCATAAAAAAATCTTGAAGATAAGGGACCTGAATGGAATAGAAAGAGAGTCCCATAAGGACATTGAAACAACGCTGGTAAACCACTTCCAGGAGATCTCCCAAGAACCCAATCATGATAGAATGGAGTCCATACAAAAGGTGACCCAGCACATCCCTCGCTTGGTAACAGAAGAAAAAAACAAAAACTTGATCAAACCCATTGTGGAGGAAGAAATAGACCAAGCACTCTAGGAAATTCCCAATGGAAAAACTCCAGGCCTAGATGGGTTCACAACAGAGTTTTTCAAATCTTGCTGGGAAGTCGTCAAACAGGATGTATACAAGGTAGTAGAAGACTCTAGAAGGTCAACCTCCATCCTGAAAGCACTAAATGCTACTTTGATAACACTCATCCCCAAAGAAAAGAAATCCAAAACTCTCGATCATTACAAACCAATAGTGTTGTGCAATGTGGTGTATAAGATAATTTCCAAGGTTATAGCCAACAGACTGAAACCACTACTACCCACACTAGTGTCGCAAGAGAAAGCGAGGTTCATAGAAGGAAGGTAAATAATGGACAATATTATCCAAGCCCATGACCTGATCCACACCCTGAAGCTTCAGAAAAGAGGGGGAATGATAATACAATTGGACCTAGTGAAAGCATACGACAAAATCAACTGGCACTATATGGTCAGAACCCTAGAAGCCTTCGGCTTCACCCAACACTGGATCCGATGGATAACCAACCTAGTATCCACAACAAGCTTCTCGCTATTAGTAAACGAAGCCCCTACCAAACCTTACTGGCCCACGAGAGGCATCAGACAGGGAGACCCGTTGTCCCCCTTCTTATTCATCTTAATGATGGAAGGACTCGGTCGAAGCATAAAAAGTGCAACCGCAATAGGGGAAATAAAAGGAATCTGCAAGTTATCCCAATGTTTATGATGTTAGTTTTCCTGACCCCCAAGGGAATTTACAAAAAATCAGAACCATACAAAGGGAATTCTTGTGGTGCAGAGTGGAAACAAGGAAAAAATGGGCACTAGTGGCTTGGGATAAGGCGTGTAATCCAAAGAGAAAGGGAGGCCTTGGGCTACACAACCCGCAAGTAACCAATGACACCTATGGGGCGAAGCTCTAGTGGAGATGGGTCAAATAAACGACCACGCCATGGGTTAACCTGTGGAAGGCAATGTATGCCTCAGATATTAGTAACCAGGACAAAATATGCTTCAAAGACACCAAGGAGGGTTCATCTATCTGGAAATTAGCCTCGCGCAACAAGACCTGGATCCAGACACACAACTTTTGGGAAATAAGGAATGGCAGAACCGCTAGATTCTGGGAGGATGCCTCGCAACAGGAACCTAAAATGGAACAACTGGGCCGTGAGGAAATCCAACAGGAGATGATGGCGCAAGGAAAAACTTGAGTTTACCATTACTGGAAACAAGAAGTAGAGTGCAACAATTGGAGAATCTGGAACACTCTCACCCCATAGACTAGAGACCAGACCGCAACACCAGTTAAAGAAGTGGAGGAGGAATTGGGGAGAAGGAAAATTGCAGTCACGGATGGAAATGACCAGCTGAGATGGGGGCACAAATATGGAGTGGAATTCAATCTTAAAGATGTACGCCACTACATAACAAACTAGAATCAAGACGTTGCAGCGTATCATTGGGACAAGCTCTGGAATAGCCCCCAATGGCCAAAAATAAAAATATTCTAGTGGCTAATACTACACAACTGAATCCTAACTTGGGAGAACCTAAAGAAGAGAGGTTTCATAGGCCCTTCTAGATGGAACCTATGTGAATAAAAGGAGGAAACAACGAACCATCTCTTGGATGAATGTCCTTACACAACAAAATTATGGGACTAGGCGAAAGGCATTTCCTATCAGTCTAATAGGATCAGAGGAAATATTTCCGCAACTATAAACACCTGGGAGGAAAACTACAACAACAACAAAGAGGTGAATATTTTTTGGACCCTCACCCTGGACATGATCATTTGGGAAATTTGGAAGGAAAGGAACCGATACATCTTTAGGAACCAAAGCTAGATGGTTGGAAAGATCAAGGAAACAATAGTATCCATGACAAGGGAAACTATACAGAGCTGCAACCTCTGAATAGGAGGAGCGCAACTCACTGATTGGGATCTCAGAATTCTAGAGGCTTTCCAAGTGAAAGGAAGACACAACCCGAATTAGGTGAGATGGGTGACGCAACTAAGTTTACGCGAGCGCAACTGGAAACCGCCACCAGAGGGCTCCCTCAAGATAAATTTTGATGGGGTGTCGAAGGGAAATTTAGGATGGACCGATATGGGGGGAATAATCAGGGATAGTCAAGGAATAATTATTCGACTATACATAGGAAGTTTGGGGAATTCAACAAACAACGCTGCAGAATTTGGAGCATTGGAGATAGGTCTGGAGATACTACACAGGGAAGGAATGGAAAATGTAATAGTGGAAGGTGACTCCATGCTAGTCATCAACACAGTAAGGAAACTCCAAAACGAAACCAAAGTGGGAAAAATACAGAGGCACTGGCACTTGGCATACTATCAGCAGAAGATTCAGGAGCATTTGCAGACAAGGATCACAGTGGAGTTGTGCCAGGTCTACAGGTCAACAAATGGACTTGCGGATAGAATTGTTAATTAAGGGGTCGACGCGGAAGGATCAGAATTGGATGGCACATGGATTAACATCCCAAGTGTCCAGTTTCGGATAGACTGTACCCAACTAGCGACAAAGGATTATGATGGCAGCCGAAGTACGGGCGACCACATTGAGGTTGGAGACACAGAATTAAACGAAGGGCAAGTAGGATCTAGGACGAATCCATTAGGCCACCTTTTAAACACAAGTTACAATGCAGATCACAGTCACACCACAAGAAGGGGTACAATACCAAGGTCTTGTCAATAGAAGGAAGTATAGGGGCTGGCCGTGGGAGAATGGAAAGGGTAAGACGCAGCTAGCAAAGGACGAATACCAAATGGATAGCCTAAGATAAGGTATGGGTACACCTCATATACACCCAGATCCTGAGGGAGGAAATAATTGGAGCACAATGTGTAAGGAAAAATATTGGCGTTGGAACGACGATAGAGCTCCCAAGAGCACACACTTATAAACATAGATAAAGGGCCGAAAGATATGCCTTTACGGGAGACAAATGATTACGTGGAGAAGACCACCTCCGGGGAAACTCTATAAAAGAATAAGCATCAGGGATAGCGACAGACCAACTAGCAGTAATTCCAGAGACCAGGAAGGGGAGAGTAGTAGCAGAGAAAGAAAGCATGACAGAAGCCATGAATTACAATAAAAGATGGTAAGAACAAAGAACAACCAGAGTAAGAAGGGACCCCAGGGGGAGGAACTCCCAATAAGTGCCAAAAATATCACTAGGATGGAACAGGCGGCTAGAGAGGCCAAAGGCACCTTCCTCGAACAGGAAGATACAAAGGGTAAAATAGTCATTGATCAGGGGATCAAAATTTTGCTCAATTTTCAAAGTGNTTGCGTCCGTCTCGTCTTCCTGATTCTGGCGGTATATTTACTTTCGCAAATGGAGTCCGTATGGAGGAGATATTGCGATCTGTCCGCCAAGCCAAACATGCAAAAATTTGGGATGCTGACTGTACCTGTCCGTACAGTCCGTACGGCCATGTGGATGGCTGTACCATCATGATGACATGGCAGTTGGGTGATGTGGTGCATTTTCATTGGACGGTTGTCGGCGAATGCGGTGTTGACGCGTGTCATTTGGTGGCCTATAATAGGAGAACATGTGGCCCAATCCAAGGACACCACATGTCGCTCACTGGTTGGCTAAGGAGTTTATATGTAAAATATTGGAGGCCGCGGGGTTTGACCCCCGGACCTCTCCACCACATATGAATTTACCATTTCCGCTAACCGTTATGCCAACCCGTGTTTCTTATTTCATAATCCAATGCACATATATTTAAAGTTACATTTTGTGTTATATGGAAAAGGGCGCGGGCCGGGGCTTAAGCCCCGACCCATGGTTTCATTACAATACATATGACCGGGCTCCGACTATTGGCGTGTGGCGCGAATGCATATATGTATATACCAAAGTGTTGTGTTAATATATGGTGCGTGCATATATATATATATATATGCCATGGTTTAACATTGTATTAATCTGCGTGGGGGTATAACATTGTATTATATATGTATTACATTTGTTATAAACAATGCGTGCGCAGTTGTACTTTGTGCGGGAGTTACACTGTCGGTTCCATGGTTTTAAAACCGACTTAACCACTTTTTAAAAGCGCGCGGTCGCATGTGCCCATGTGCCCAGGTGCCGAGGCGGTTAGGGGCTGGGCGCCCTTAACCGTCCTACGGTTTGTACTGGTGCGCGGTTGCGTACGAGACTGGGTTCTTTACGCTTAAATGAGCGTGTGAGCCAGGTTTGGAGAACAAGGGTGTGATTTGTAGAACCAGAGACAACAAAGTTGAAGAGGGAGATTTCAAGGAGGCTATCTTCTTCATTTTTCGACCGTTTCAGGTGCCAAAAGAGCCCAGACAGGGGTTTTGGGACGCTGCGGAGCCATTGGAGTAGTTGGTTTGTCATTTTGAGCATTGTAAGGCATGTTTTTGAGCACTTTGATCAATTTAATAATAATGATCCATTGGAAGCTGGACCAGGAGATGTAGCCCGGAGTGGGGTGAACTCCTTTATCAAGTTGCTGTTTTTATGTTTGATGTTCAATGTTTTTATGCTGCTGTCTATATGTATCTTTACATAAGTAATCCTTAATTATGTGTTGCAAATTGATCCGGTTGCTTTAAACACATAACATTTCACTTGCAATATTTATTCAAGTTTTTCAAGTCTTCTTCAATTTTAGATCAAGTTGGTATCAGAGCACTGGTT
>ML783525.1:1139053-1158521 GCA_009831015.1 Picea engelmannii | reverse complement strand
GAATCCTCATTTCCCACTTTATTTTCTCTTAACTAATACATCTCTTTTCTCTCTTTGTATCTCAAATCATAGTGGATTTAGTACTTTCCTTTCAGTTCCTTTTGATGGGATCATGATGGCATGTCCTCCTTTAGGTGAGCCAAATTTCGCTACAGTTCATCATTTAAATGGTTCGATTATTGTCCTCTCATAAGTCCTTATCCTAGGTTACTTCATAAAATCATGCAAAGGAACTTAGTGTTCCCACTTCCTCTTCATAGATCCCAAATTTTATTAAATTGAGATTTTGTTAATTATTGTCCATGCCAAATGACCTTTCCAATATGGGAAAACACATAATTTTGAATTTTCCCAATTCCGAGACATGAAATAACAGAGAGTGCACTTTAAAAAGCATGCGGTCCATGGAGGTTTGTGATCATTATATATAGCATAAGATATAATATCCTCTTAGAATTATGTACCCAAATTTATAACATTAATCTCTAAGTTAGATTTGGGTAGTTTTGAGGGGTACTGTGCTTTGAAAAACGCAAAAACTAAAAATTACCTAGGGCAAGAAACCCAAAATATTTATACAAAAGAAATTGGCTTTGTTCATGGTCCAAGAGGAAAAAATTTCAACTAATAAAACACAGGGACTTCGATAGGACCAATTTTTAGAGCTTGAAACTTTTATAGAACTAAGAAAATTGTCACTTACAATCAAGAAAATTTTTGGAAAATATTAAATGTCAAAGAGTTCTTCATTTTTCCTATTGCATGTCATCTCCAGATGCCTCACTCAGTAGCTACCATTTCATGTCTCTTTCGTCATTTTGTTCTGACATTGAAATTTTTGCATGCAAAGAGAGTATAATTCGACATATTAATTGATCAAAACTAAACATATCATAAATTTGCGTTGACATCTTTTAAGCCCACCATGTTTTTTCCTGATTTTTCCTTCGATGGGTACAATAGAAAAATTCATATTCCAATGCATATATTTACTTTCCTGTGCAACCCCCTACATAATTCTTCAAATAGTTGTAGTCTAAACGTTCTACGTTTTGGTCCTTTTCTAGGGATGTTCACCGAAATCTGGCCATAAATTGTTGTATCTACCGATTTGAGAGGTTAATTCTATATAATCCGAGTGCCCCGGGGGTTTTTCGACAAGATGGATCCACTTTTGCATTCAAAAGTGAAATTTAGACAACAAAAAATTGTGAGTTTGTGTAGATTTATGTCATTGGATTCCACTGAAAAGGGAAAAAATGTAGAACAGTTAAACAACGTCCTTCAAATATGCTTATGTGTTCTTTGACCCAAAAGTTTATTTAATGTACTTTTGGATTACCATCACATAGTTGGGAAAACTTATGTAGCTAGTAAAACAAAAGGATATCAATTTTCCCCATGGGAGAAACCCAATATCATTATAATTTGTTAAGTACATCGTAGGGTCCATAAATGAAATTTTGCTAGCCAAAACATGAGAAGAAAAACTGTGTTTGGGAAAGTAGACCCAAGAATTTATAAATTCATTCTAATCTCCTTTTTAAATCTAGAATGTGAAGGCCTTATAGCTTTGATGATGGCATGGTAAAAGATATGGAATCCACTAATTGGATATGAATCGAGTAAAAATCATTCAATATGAAAAAATATTAATATATAAACCCATGATCTCATTGAATATGAAAAAGATTAAGGTAAATATTGTACGTCTACCATAATACATCCTACACATTGTAGAACAAATACAAATTGTTAAAAAAGTATAATTGTTACACATCAAAATTACTCATTGCAATGATGGCTAGTGTCGTCATTACACATGTCGCATATTGGTCACAAGTGTCGCAAGTGTGGCAAACATCATACTGTTATATTGTCTATGTTGTATCTCTAACGACATCATAAGGACACTTAAGACACCTCAAAGACTAGTTTTGAAGAGGAGAAATTAGTTGACAAGGAGTACAAGTCTTTTGCCATGGAGCAAGCCACTAAAAAGTGATTTTTGGAAGGAAGTGCTCCCCTATGCACTGTCAAGGAGTGCCAACTCTCCCTGACCTCCTTGGGGGGAGTGTTGCAATGCTCTGTGCACCATTTTGGGGGAGCACTACCATTCCTGAGTGAAAATTGGTTTGTTGAGACAAATGATGGAAGAATCCCCTCAATCTTTGAAGGTCGTTGGATTCGAATCAGAGGTCAAGGCATGATATTAGGGAAGATCCGCAACTAAAGGAGAAGGATCCTCAACTTATCCAAAGGATCTCTCAAGTGGTTGGGTCTCTCAAATCCTATATAAGGAGGCCTCCTCATGGTGAAAGGTACATGTACATGATAGAGATTGGAGATACCAAACTTATGATCTCATGAGTGGTATTGATATTGGAGAATGATCAGTGTGGAATACTTGAGAAAAGGTTGGACAAAGAGAGCTGGAAGAAGTTGCCGCACCTTCATCAAAGGATTGTAAGTACTCTTCATTTGTTCTCATTAATATATATGTATGCTTAGCCTGTTTCTTTCAAGTTTGTGTTTGTTCCACATGAACTTGTCTCTAGTAGATAGATCTATTTTTGAGCTAATATCAATAGAATAGGAAGTTTGTTGTGTCTTTGTTTGTCTTACATGACTTATTGAGGAGCTCATTATCGAAGCTCAACTTAGACTGTGCAAGGACAAGCGCCATTAAAAAGGTACACTTTTCTTCTTCCTTTTCATTCATTAGCTTAATTAGATCTAAAAGGATGTTAGTGACCAATGATAAAACCCTTTCTGTCTTGGTTTTAGGAGTCTAGATACCAAGAGGGAATCCACTTGTCCAAAGGGGGATTCACCTGTAATAGAAATTGGCCACTCCACTGGGGAAGGAGCTCTCATTTTTTATTCCTTTCCTAGGTCTTGTCTTGAATTTTACTCATTTTTTATCTTATTCGTATTGTGTCTTTGATTCTTAGATTTGTTGATTGACCCTTCACTTCATCCCATACACTTTGGATTTCTGAACTTGCTTGAATTTTTGGATTTTTGGGTATTTTTCTGAAATTTTGAAGCCTAGCTCTCCCCTGCCTTTGCTATTGGAGCACTGGTGCTCCATACAAATACTTCATAGAGTGTTGCAACACTTTGGTTCCCTTGACACTAGAGCGCTGCCCTCTTTCTATTAAAAATCATGCAGGGGTTTAGTCTCTGAATCCATTTTTTTCCTGTTTGCACTTGCCTAGATTTATTACAACCTCAGTGTATCCTTGTTTGGGTCTCCAACACCTTGATTTATAATATTTCATGATGCTTTGATTGGGTTTATGACATCTCTTTCTTCTTTTCTTTGAGTCACTCTTCTTCGTTGAGATTTGGAGTCGATTTACTACTTTCTCCTTCATCTGATTGTATGAAAGTTGTTGTAAGGAAATTCAAATATATTTTGCACCATTCCATTTGATATTTGAGGTATTTATCCCAAGAAATTCCTGTTTTTTCATCATCCAATAGCCTTCTCCTACCTTCACTAGAAAATTTCACCTTTTTTCATGTATTTTGGGTAATATTATTTCAAATTTTTGGCTATTTTTCTAAGTTTTTGGGAGCACCAACGCTCCCTAGTAGGCCATACCAGAGCACCAATGCTCCCATATAGTGTTTTAGGGGGCATTGCAACACTCTTTGCACCCGTATAGGGGAGCGCTAGTGTATTTTTTGAGTGAAATTGCCTTCTTTTGCTCAGTCTTTTGCAACCTGTTTTGTAGTACTCTTTACCCAGAGTCTGTGGTTGGTTTGTGAAGTTGTTTGGGTTGGTTCTTGATGGTTTTTAATTCTTTTCACTCTCTTTTGTCTTGATTGGAGCTTGAAACCTCTTTCATAAATGTGAAATTGCCTTTTCCAGCTGCATTTTTGTCGGGACAATTTTGAGTGGTTTCTCTTTCTCCCTATCATTTCTTGGATTCTTCTTCACATTTTATTGTTTTCCTTGAATTCTTGCATTTGAAGTAGCAGAATTGCATGTTTTTTTGTAATTTTGGGACATTGTGCATCTGGAATGATGAATTTTTTCTCCTTCTCGTAGCATAGTTTTCATAGAAATGAAAATATTGCATATTCATCTCTTTGCATAACTTTCGAGTCGGTCCAAACACCATATTTCCCATATCATTTTCCTTTTGAATAACAACATCCTTAAAAATTAAGCGCTAAACTAAAAATTTATTAGACATTTTTACATTTTCTGGTAGCAAACCTACATTATATTAGTTGTAGGGCTTTGGAATAGGTGTGAAAGATAACTTTCCAAAGATGAAAACAAACATAGGATCTTGTGTTAGGGAGCGGTGAAATCTAATTGCTACATTTTTTCCTGGGAAGCCATTCTCACACAAGGGTCAATCACGAGGTCGCATTAAGACTTGAAGAGTTACTCACCCTGCTTTTTTTGTCTTGGTGTAGAGATTGTGCATATTATGGGGGTCTCTTGAAGGTATACCCACAATGATGAGTGGAAGCATTTCAAGTTGATTTCGGGCTAGATACCCTTCCCTTGCACGTGGATTAGACTGTCGACTGTTTCCTTAGGCATCACTGTTGTAGTTGGTAACCTTAGTGGCCTATATCTTTAGGGTTTTTACACAAGGTGAGTGTGGAGGGGCAAGTCTTCACGGTACCTGGAATCGACGTTGGCCAAACTCACTCGGGTTCCTTGGAGGGTATACCCACAATTTTGTGTGGGAGCTTGCACCAGGGTGTAATTCCGTTAAGCAGGTCGTCAACGTAACTTTTCCAACTGCTCTATCTCAGCCCCTTCTTACTTTGTTCCCACGACATTTGATTTCATCACCAACTAGTGTGCTCATTGTGATAAGGTTTTGTTTGCTTGCTTGCTTACTAGATTTTTAGCGTGTGTTGTTTGTTCTCCCTAACAAAATCTAGGTTAGATCTTTATTTTTATGGAATCAATTTCTATAATGACCAATGAAGGAACACATTTTCCAGGGGAACCCTTTTTTTTTCCTTCTTACGGAAACATTGGTCCTCCTTACATCGCTACTTTGAGCCTTCTAGGTCTCAAAATTGGGTTACCGGTATGGTTGTTTTGCACTCTGGTGATCTTGAATGTAGGTGATTCATATGTAAGCACACCACCCACACATCAAACTCATGTCTACCTTTCTCCTTCTTCACCCATCAGGTCTCCTTCCATTTCTCCTTCTTCACCTAGTGAAATCTCTAAAGTGAGTATCCATATTGATAAGAAGAAGAAGAAACATAAAGAGAAGAAGAAGAACCAGAATGGGACCAAGCCTCCAACTACATCAGATGTTGGATCCAGGCAACCAACTACTGTTAATAGTACTGGGAGTGTTTATGAGGTCGATAAGATTAAAACGAAGAATCTGAAACCCAAATTCCATTGCAGTCTTTGTAAGGGTGACCACTTTCTGAGGGATTGCCCTGGTATTCCAAAGGTATTAGAAATGTGGTCCTCCACATCATCAGCCCTTGCTAGACATGCTGGTGACACCCCATCAACTAGTGACGTTAAGGTTGGTAAGAAGAAAACAACTGTCAAATTTCCTTGCATTTTATGCAAAGGTGATCATTACTCTCAGCTTTTTCCTTGTATGGACGAGGCTTCTTCTCTTTTGGAAAAACTTCAAATTCCAAAAGGTTATCATAAGATTTCCCACAACCCATTGTTAGTTGATGGAACGGTTAATCCAGTTGATCAGGTGGTCAATATAGTTTCATCCTCGGTTGAACCACTAACCCAAGTAGTTGATCTAGTTCCATCCTTGATCAACCCCACTTTTCATCTGAAAAGTGAAACCAAAGTGGTTGATCTGGTTCCGCCATCGGTCGATCCCACTCCTCCTCTGAAGAGTGCCAAAGTGGTTGCTCCGATTACTTCATCGGTCAATCCCACTCCACCTCTGACGAGTGCCAACGTGACTGATCTAGTCCCTTCCTTGGTTAGTCCCACCCTTCATCCGAAGAGTGCCAAAGTGGTTGCTCCGATTACATCATCGGTCAATCCCACTCTTCCTATGAAGAGTTCCAAGGTGGTCTATCCGATACCATCATCGGTCGATCCTACTCTCCCTATAAAGAGTAAACCTGATAATGCCCATGTTTTTCTCATTGATACGAAATCTACCATGCCAGGGGGCATTCCTCCTCCTGCGAAAACCCCTCCAAGTAATGAGGCCATCCTTTTTGATTGGGGTGCGCTAACTGGATCTCGTCTTCCCTCTCACATTCCTTTCAAGATTACAGTAAAATTTTGTGGTCGGGACGTTCCTCAGACATTGATAGATGAAGGTTCGCCCGTTAGTATTTTGTCCTCTATTTCTTGGCAAGCTTTGGGTTATACTCAGCTTGTGAAAGTTACCCAGACTTTGTTCAATTTTAATAGAAGAACCAATCACCCTTTAGGGATGCTTCCTCAGTTTCCTGTAACTTTGGGAGGGAAAACTATCTTTATTTATTTTATGGTAGTCAAGGACCCCTTGGATTTCGATTTACTCCTTGGGAGAGATTATGTCTATTCCATGAAAGCTATTGTGTCCACTCTTTTTCATGTGATATATTTCTCGCATGATGGAAGAATGGTGACTATTGATCAACTTTTGTTTTTTGACCCTGACTTGACCATCCACCCAATGACCTCCCTAAACAGGTCTTATATGTAGTCGGTATCACCCCTGCCACAGGTCAATTATGTGGCGTTGTCTCCCATGACTTCAACTTCTGATGATTTGGATCTGGTAGTTGACATGGTGATCTCTTTGGTAGGGCTATTGGAGCCTGATCTCCTTACCCTTGTCGCAGTTCTCAACATGTGTTCCTTCCAGAGTATTTTTCTTCCATCCAGTGATGATCTCTTAGAAGCCATGTTTGACTTTTGTCCCTTTACATGTATTCCTTCCAGAGAATTATCCTCTTAGAAGCCATCATCAAGGAGAGGTTACGAGCATAATTTCTCTTCTATGTGGAAAGTTCATTAAAAAATGAAACAGAAGCTACGAGCATAGTTTATCTTCTCTGTGGAAAGCTCGTTGAAAAAATGAAACAGAGGTCATGAGCACAGTTTCTCTTCTCTGTGGCAAGCTCGTTAAAAAATGAAATAGAGATCTGGGCATTCAACCTGAAGCCTTGAGCATAGTTATTTTCTTGTGTCAAGCTCGTTAAAAAATGAAACAGTCACCTCTCTCATCAAGTTGAGTCTTTTGCTAGATCTCGTAGATGTCGAGTCGAGTCTTTCATTAGGTCTCGTATTTGAACCTTCATTTCATTCACCCTTCTCCTTTTTCTCCATCTAGTACAGAAATTGGTGACAACCTCAAAGTCGGTGAATGAATTGAAGCTTGGGGGGCATGTCTCCAGCCTTTGATGATCATTCTAGAGTTAAGACACTAATTTTCAAGCTGGGGGTAGAGTACTGAGCTTAGTCTTTGTTCTTTCTCATGCTCGTAAAAACATGAGAATGTAACCGAGTATAATTTTACCACTTTTTCGGACTCATAATGGATATACAAAAAATGAACCCCTTGGAGTCTTCTTTCAGTTCTTTTCAGACTCTCTAAACATGGAAATATTGCAGAGTGACCTTGCTTTCTTTCCCACTCGTTAAAAGGTTTGAAAGGGCATCTTTCGAGTGATAATTTATCTCTTTTTCGGCCTCACGAGACTAATATTACGAAAAAGGACCACATTGGAGTCGTCTTTAAGTCATTTCCAGACTCTCTAAATATGAAAAACAACTAAGTTTACCTTCTCTGGACTTGTTAAACAATCATACATTGAAGGGCCCATATGGGATCGAACCCTTACTTCTTCCAGTTCATTAAACAAATGAAGAGGAACTTACCAAAGGTGAGTTATATCGAGCATGTGTTACCCTCCTCGAGCTCATTAAACCAAAAAGAGGTACTTGTCTATCTAGATGGGGGAAAAATTGAAAGAAGTAAGCAAAGCAGTTTTGAGAAATTTACTAGTAACCTTACAGTCGCCCTTGAACACATCATTTTATCTTTGCATGCATTTCAATCCGTTGAACCTCTGCACTGAACCAATCCTTTGAGTTTCTTCACTCCTTTGGGTCACCCGACGAAATTCACAGTGTCCACTGCATTATCAAGTTTTGGTCCATGTCAAGTTTCTGCTATTATGCCTCAATGTTCAAGGGAAGTATCTTCCTCAATAGTCAACCATCACAAATTCTTGTTTCAATACCTGTGTTAGTCCATGCTCATTTGATCCACCAATTACATCTCTGCATCAATTTTGTGTCGTTGATGGGGGATACATCAAGGCCCTCCTTCGACGAGTCTATTCATGTCAACTTCAACACATTATCCAGGAACTAGACTTAGAAACCAGTTAGTACCTTGGGAACTGCATGCCTCAATGGCAGGCCTCCTCGCTTCCGACAATGGGTTTACATCATTGACCCCTGATCGGGTGATTCCACAGATGTTCGACTTCATCTCATCCATTCAAATTCGTTGGAATGTACTAGAGTACCTTGGGAATCATTGACATCAATGGTGATCTCCCTCATGCTTGTTAATGGTTTACCTCATTGAACGATAATCAAGTGGTTTCTTCCATGTTCGAAATCAACACATATATTCACATGGTTATATTTATACTACATTGAGATCGGTAAGAAGACCTGGGTTGAGTCATCACTCTAATATATACTTTGCCCAGGTTGAAAAAGAGTTTCCTTGAACATTGACACATATACTGTAACATAGATCCACCTTGTATTGGTTGTGGCTATGTCTTCTCGTCTCGTAGATCCACAGTGTATTCCTCATGTTTACGATCAGTTCAGGTCATAGAAATATATATCCACATTGTATCTTCAGTGGTTATACCTTTTTGTCAATATACTTATGGATCCACAATGTATTCTATGGCGGCCATACCTTAAAAAGTCTTTATCACTCAAGCATAGGTATGCCTGCCTTGGGTTTGAAACATGTCATAATATTTGTTTGATGGTTGTGTGCATATTTTTATAGCTTCTCTAAGTCCATAACCTTGCTCGAAAAAGTCTACAAAGTACTTCAGTCATCATCGTCTTCTGACTTCGCACTTTGGGGGGAAATCTATTACACATCAAAATTACTCATTTCAATGATGGCTAGTGTCGTCGTTACAAATGTCACAAGTGTCTCATATTGGTCACAAGTGTTGCAAACATCATACTGTTATCTTGCCTATTTCGTCTCTCTAATGACATCATAAGGAAATTTAAGACACCTCAAAGACTAGTTTTGAAGAGGAGAAATCAATTGAAAAGGAGTACAAGTCTTTTTCCATGGAGCAAGCCACTAAAAAGTGATTTTTGGAAGGAAACGCTCCCCTATGCACTGTCAAGGAGTGCCAACACTCCCTGACCTCCTTGGGGGGAGCGTTGCAACGCTCTGTGCCCCATTTTGGGGGAGCACGTGAAAATTGGTTTGTTGAGACAAATGAGGGAAGAATATCCTCAATCTTTGAAGGTGGTTGGATTCAAATCAGAGGTCAAGGCATGATCATAGGGAAGATCCACAACTGAAGGAGAAGGATCCTCAACTTATCCCAAGGATATCTCAAGTGGTTGGGCCTCTCAAATCCTATATAAGGAGGCCTCCTCATGGTGAAAAGGTACATGTACATGATAGAGATTGGATATACCAAACTTATGATCTCATGAGTGGTATTGATATTGGAGAATGATCAGTGTGGAATACTTGAGCAAAGGTTGGACAAAGAGAGATGGAAGAAGATGTTGCACCTTCATCAAATGATTGTAAGTACTCTTCATTTGTTCTCATTAATATATATGTATGCTTGGTCTGTTTCTTTCAAGTTTGTGTTTGTTCCACATGAAGTTGTCTCTAGTAGATAGATCTATTTTTGAGCTAATCTCAATAGAATAGGAAGTTTGTTGTGTCTTTGTTTGTCTTACAGGACTTATTGATGAGCTCAGGATCAAAGCTAAACTTGGACTATGCAAGGAAAAACAACATTAAAAAGGTACACTTTTCTTCTTCCTTTTCATTCATTAGCTTAATTAGATCTAAAAGGATGCCAGTGACCAATGATAGCACCCTTTTTGTCTTGGTTTTAGGGGTCTAGATACCAAGAGGGAATCCACTTGTCCGCAGGGGGATTCACTTGTAACAATAATCCACATGAAATAGATGTGTGGTATGCATTGTGGATCTAATAATGAAGGAGAGAACTTCACCCTATCTAAGAACACTATGAAAATAACTAGAAGAAGAAAAAAGTCTATTTTCCATTGGAAAAGTGTTGTTTCTATGTGCAATAGAGTTGAATTAATATTTGGTGTTTTTTTATAATAATAGTAGAGGAATGGATCAGATTGGAGTGAACTTGTTGGAGGTTGAATATTTGATAGCTTCTCATGTCAATATTGATCCCAATATGACTATCTAATATGTTGCTACGTGTGTGTATTTTTCTTTTCTTTTCTCATGACTGTGTCTAAAACACAAACATCATAAATTGAAATTTAAGTGGAGGAATGAAAGCAACTTCAAGGTATATGTGGATGTTGTAACTATGGAAGGAAGAGATGTGTTTCATAATAGTTAATTAATATATGGAAGTGGATGAAGAATCATAAAATTATGGATAGGTGGTTCATATTATTTTAATTACAGGTTAAGATGGTTTATCCCATTTAAGTTTTTTTTTATGCGGGTTTCTCATTTGGAGCCACAGGAATTACTGGACAGAAAATAATACATTAGGGGGGATTTTATGTCTACAATGGGCATCCTAAAGAAAACAACAAAATAATAGTTAAAACAATAAAACAAGAGTTATAAACTTTCAAAGGGAAAGAAAGTTTTTTTTTTTTTTTAACCATATGTTGGATATATCTCCTTATCGGTTTACTCAAATTGCAAGTGTATGCACTTGTTGGATGCATAATGGTTGACATGATCATATTGAATGCTATTGGTTGTTTTAAAGGTTATTTTGATGGTACATTTTTGTATTTGAGGCCCATTATTGACCTCAAAATTTAAGTAATGTAAACCATGCTAGAGATTGGATTGAAGATCCTTCAATCAAGTTTGTGGTAAAAACACAGTTAGAAGTAGTGCTAATTATGTAGCATTAGGGTTTTTCTATTTTTATTTGAATTGGAGTATTAATGAGCATATAGAGTCATTATCAAGAATGCCATGAGAATCGACTTGGAGAAGTCATTAGACTCCAAGTAAAGCAATTTGAGGCTCGGGGAATTCAATAATTGATTGACGGTGCGAGTGACCTAGTTTCCTTATAGATCCGCCATGATAATACCTTGAATGTAATTTCTAGTAAACAACATTGACAAATGATAACAAGGTATAATGTTTCTATAACATTGTTAAGCACATTTTCATAATGGGAGGCCATGAAGAATAAAACACCAAGGAGACACGAATGCACGAAAACATAAATACAAATAATAATTCATGGGGTAATGAAAACAAAAAGACACAATGGAATGTTGAAATGTTATATGAAGACTTTGAAAGGTCAAAATAAATTGAAATATGTTGATTGTGAAAATGTGAAAGTAAGAATAATACTACAAAGAAATTACCATTTTTTCTTTCTCATTGAGAAAGAAAGGCCAATAGAATTTGTTATTCCCTAATATTGCTAAAATGTATTTTCTCTTTGTTGTTTTTTTCTCTTGACTATGTTACTGTTATACATAATATAGTAACATGTTATTCTCCATTTCTTACTTCAATTATAGGAAGTAACAAAATCACACCTCATGGATTTGTTCACCTCACCCAGTTCTCTTTCCTTCCATTTTTTCATGCAAAATTGATAATATATGTATATTATTCCTAGTGTAATATTATTTTCCATTTTTATGAGAACTTTATAATATATGTAGATTATTTCTAGTGTAATAGAGAAGAAAATGCTCGAGTAGATTCCAAAAAATAATCAATGAGAGGATTATCACTTTTTAAATTAATGAGAAGATTCATTAGATTTTAAATCAATCAGAAGATTATTTTGGACAACTATCGTGGTTGGTACCATACATTTCAAATTTTTATGGGAAGAAATTTCAGAGCCACAATTCTACAATTCAAAAACCTTCTTTTGTCACAATCCATGGCTGGTCCGATGGCCATTTTATTTTTTATCCCCTATGGTAGGCCTCCATATTGACCCCAATTTCTAGCAAAGAAACTCCTTCATGTTCCTATCATGGATGGGTTGAAAAATCCTTAGATTGCAAACTAATGTTGCATTAAAACCTTGTGAAAAAAAACTTGAACAAAACACAAATATATGGGAATGAATAGGAGAAGAGATGGATGCATTGTAACTCTCCATCTGACTCATGGAATCACCTAGATGTATTTGATTCTAGTAGGTAGTTGTTGATAAAGGAATATCCATTAGTCCTTGGTGAAACTCTATTTGCATACCGCACATTAGCCCAAATCAAAATAATGAAAAATGTGCATACCAAAATTGAATGCTTCTAGATAGTGTTACAGTCAACAAGTAGATGGTCGTCGCCCTACACACTCAAAACACAAATGGATTTGGATTTGACTGGTGGTGTTGTTTCCTGAGAAAAAAATATATCAAATGATATTTAATGTAGGATGAAGATGGTACAATAGGTTGGTGGAAGAAGACCTCAGAGAAGGGCAAGATACATGGCGAATGTTGTTTGTTTGTATATTAGATGACATGCATTTGAAATATTATTGTAGCAAGTGGTGCAGTTCCAAAATATTAATATCACCAAGGTATTTTATCCAAACACCATCACTCCTCTTTAGTTGCACATCTCAACATTGAGAAGTTCAAAGCATCGAGGAAGATTGTAAGTCCCTTCTATTTCCTTATTCTCGATTAAATTTGAGGTAGCAATTTTTTTTCTCTGTTAATATCCTTTTGATATGTTTAAAGTAATAATTGATGGTTCGATTCCCTTCATGTGATGACTTCTATTTTTCATGGTCTACAATATTGAGATAAGCCCCTAGATAAGTGGAGAACTACTGTCAATATGATCCAAACAATTTATTAAGGAATTCTTGAATTCAAGTGATGAATGAATAGTTTAATATTTAGACCTGGAAGACTATAGAATGCATTTATCTCATTTATTGTCTCTCTCTTTTTTATGGCTCAAATGCCATTTTTATTGTAGGATTTTATGCCACTTCTATATAGGCTACAATTCCTTTAAATACATAGTCCTCAATGTCATTTATAGGTGGGATTTTTTTTTCTTACCCTCATTTTTTTTTTCAAAGTGTTGCAACACGTGACAAGTATAATTTCCATTCTTTCTTTGAATAGAAATTGCAATGTTTCTCTTGGGACATAAAAACAATGGTTGGATTTTATATTATGAAATTTAATTTTTCTTAACAATAAGTGTTTGGAACATACAAGGAACATCTCCTCTTCCTTGAAAGTAGAACACACTTCTATAGTTGCAGTAAAAAATTATAATTATTTTATTCTTTCTAATCAAAATTGTAATGCAACAGTACAAAGTAGTAAATGGTCAAAATTGCAATGCAACATTACAAAGTAGTAAGTGGTTAATGACAAAGAAAATTCCTTGTAAAAGACACAAAATTTTCAAGATGGATATCCTCTCAATAATTGGGTTCCTTGAAAAATAAAAACAAGAACAATTTTTTGGCTAAAGGTACAAAAGAAGGTGCTTCAGTCTACAATTACATGAAACATGTGATCCAGTTTTTCACTATTTCTATAATTAATGTAATACACTCAAATCCCCTGAGCATAGTCCCAATATAACTGTAGACAGATCTCACAAGAAGGTTACATTGTCAAATAAATGGGCCGATATGAGTACACGATCAATAAGTATCAACTTGCAATCAAAAGGGCCTTCCTAGAATTGTATTTATTTTTCCTTATATGTATTTTCTCTTTTTTTCTATTAGAAATGTGCCCAACTAATATAGTATGTTCAACTACTTGAGTTTCCATCCAAACAAGGTTTGGAAAGCAATGGAAAAAATAATCTCCCCATCTATGAAACAAGTTTTTGAAAACAATGGGAAACAAATCCTCCCATGCATGGAGTATCAGTTTTTGAAAACAATGGGAAACAAATCCTCCCATGCATGGAGTATCTAAAATTTGAGGAAAATTCTCATCCATTTCTTTGTCAAATTTAAATTTTAATAAATCCTTAGGGTTTCTTTTAAAATGTGAGTTACACGTGGTCAAATAATTATAAGGATGGGGTAACATTAAATTGCTAATAGACCACTACTAGTCATTTTAAATATCATCTTTTGTTCCAAATTATATATATATATATATATATATATATATATATATATATATATATATATATATATATATATATATATATATGGTTAGGGTTTTTAAGGAAGTGTTGTATAAAGAAACAAAACATTCCACTTCCACTTAGTAAAATGAATAAAATATTAGACATTTTATCCTATTTATTTGATTATTTGTATACAAATTTTAAATATCAATTTTTAATAGAGTATAGATAAACTATTAAAACATGTTTTCTCTAAAACAATATATCAATTACTATAGAATCCACACATAAATATCCAACAATCTCCATTCTCATAACCACATTCGTTGAGATTTTTTTGACTAATCTGTGTATTCCACAAAAACTATCGAAGACACATACATAACCCTTGTTGATTAGGAGGTATTTTTATAACATTGAAAGATGGATAAATCATTAAACATTTACAACACTTTTAATCTTTAAAATATGGATCAATTACTACATCAATAATTACAAATTTCGTAGAGGATTATCCAACAACCTCCTGGTCTTTATCTTTGAGATTACACAATGCCTAAATATTGTTTGAGATGACACAATGACCAAATATGGAGTGCACCATTTTTTATATTTAGGTATGGGGGCATCAAATGAGATTTAAATTAAAAAAATTCAAAATACAAATTGAAATTTCAAAATTTAAATTATTAAATGTTAAACCATAAACACTTATCTTTATCATAATATTCTAAGTTAATGATTATCTTTTGTATCAATCTAGATATGCATATCTAATAAGAATCTAGACTAAAGTATATTATAAAAGATAATATGATTTACAAAAATTTAAAGTTTAAACATTTCAATTTTACAATGAAAATTTATGTCTCCAACAAAATAACTTAAGTTAAGTTCAATCATACTTAATTTAAGTTTACTTTAAATATATATATTGAACTTGAAATTTCACAATTGAAATTTTAAAATCATTAAATGATGAAACACAAACATCAAACCAAAAAATAATATGATTTACAAAAATTTAAAGTTTAAACATTTTAATTTTACAATAAAACTTTATGTTTACAACAAAATAACTTAAGTTAAGTTCAATCATATTTAATTTAAATTTACTTTAAATATAAATATTGAAATTGAAATTTCACAATTTAAATTTTAAAATCATTAAATGATGAAACACAAACATCAAACCATTGTTTCAGTAACCTTTTTATCAAGCCCACTATAATGGTAATATTTTTTTATAAGTACAAGCAATGAAATGGACTCCATGAAGGAAAGTTCTACTTCATGCTCCACATCGTATTATTTCTTATTCTTGTACATTTTTTTTGTTTTATTTTGTTTAAAAGGATTTTGTTGAGTATTTTTAAAAAAAATTAAATAATTTTTGTTTTTTTTGTCATTTTACTATTTTTTTACAAATATTTAAATAGCTTTGAACTACCAATTTATAGTAAAAACTAATCATTATTTTCTTCTACTTTATTGAGTATTTTAAAATATATTCAAATGACACTTCAAAAGATTTTATAGGCTAGACAAAAGTCATAAACCTTCTCCGTCTTCCAATGAATATTTGCAAACAAATTGATATGAAAGCCTCAGTCACTATAAATTGCATAGGTGATGACCCTATAAGGAGAAAACACTAGATGGTCCTATAAGAAATTAGATGGTCCTATAAAAAAATTACATAGGGGATGACCCCATAAGGGGAAAACGTTGGATGGTCCTATAAGGGGAAGTGCTCAGCCATTAAAGCCTCAATAGATTTTATTGAAATCACAGCTATGTAAGAGAGATAGAAGAGGAAGAGGAGGTGGTGATGGAGCAAACCAAGTCACAACTTTAGAAACTTATAAAAGATGTCCACAAATATTTGAACAAAGAAGGACCGAAAAGTTGTGAAAGTGGATTTCACACATAAAAATAGGTAGTGATTTCTAATAAGTTATGGAAGACGACCAGAAATCAGAAATTAGGTAGGGAACCTGCCACTTAAGACTTAATTACAATAGTTTCATCCTCTCTTAATGTTTTATGAATTAAGGAAGTTGGAGGGCATTCATAACTCACAAGTGAAGAAGAATGGGAGATGTGGGCTAGCTAAACCTCCCATTACCTTGTGAATGATTTTGATCAACTTTAAATTATTAAAGGTTGTCTACCTTATATATGATTATGGTTAAGAGTTTTTTTTTTATTGTCTCATCCACTGATTTCATTGATTTTATTATTAGTCAATGGAAAATGTGTGATTTTATTATTAATCAACATTGAAATTGTGATGTTATTATTAATCAATACTTCATTAGTTAATAGTGAAGGTATTATTTTTATTATTAGTAGAGTTAGTGGTGATTTACTAATTATTAATTAATTCAAAATTTGATTTTAATTCTTTCCTATTTTTAATTTAGATTATAATTGTATTCCCATTAAAATAAATAAATAATTTTATTCTTTACCATGTTATTATTAGATTTCCAAGTTTAAATAATGACAACCTGCATTAATATTTTTTTCTCAATCTATATCTAATATATGTATCAATCACGTTATCAAATGCTTGGACATAATATCACAAAATCTTTAATAAAACTATTTTCAATGATTATTTTAATATTTATTGTAGACATCGGTTACTTGGATTATGTGTATGTTGTGATTTTAGGCAACATTCTCCATCGGTTGGATGTGTGTACGCGGAGATGCCACTTAGCAGTCTCCACAACGAATCTCTACAATCTAGGTTTTCCATTGCCATTCTCAGTTTGCGATCATAGTGAAAATCGAGTTGGTATATTTGATAATACAATGACTAAATTTTGGAGATTGTTGATGAAATTGTCGTTTAGATATTGTTGTCGACAGGCTATAATTTCAAATCCGAATAGTCAGTGAAATTGGACGATTTCCACAACCCCGTTAATTTCAAGTCCGAATAGTGAGTCAAATTGGACGTTTTCCACGACCCCGTTTTAACAGGTATGTTGACAATTTCTCAATTTTTTACATGTTTGACGGGCAAATTGGCAACGTCAAATTCCATTTCTGGTTGCGTAATGTGAGCCACTCCAATCCTCCACTTACAAAATACACCCATCATTCATTAAGTTCGATGTCTTATGCATATTTATCAGTTGCAAGTGAAAAGGTGCAATTATTATTACATTGAAAAGGTGCAATTATTATTACATTGATAGGTGTCTCTCTTATTGGAATTGATGATTTAATGGACTTTTTAATCACAAATTTTAATCTTATGGCTAAAAATTAAAACTGTTGGTATATTCTTTATCTTACAATCAAATCAATGAATCAGATTTAATTTCCATAACTTCTTGACATTTATAAATACATACATTACCATGTTTACCATCTTATTGCCACGATTAAAGTAATCAACAATATATAACCTTTTTATTGCCACGTTTTGCTGATTAGCTCAACCTCATTCCATGAATAACACTTATCATATTATAACCTTTTTATTGCCACGTTTTGCTGATTAGCTCAACCTCATTCCATGAATAACACGTATCATATTTGGACAGATTTAAGTTGCATCTGGCATAATAATAACATGTATCATATTTGGACATGTTTCAATTGGGCGGGCGTTTGTTGGAATGTGAAACATGAAAATGGCTTTATCCCACTTTGGCTTAGGTTCAATTAAATTATGGGTATGCCTTGGGTTGGGTTAGGGTTAGGGTTAGTGGTTATTTGGTTTATGATATGCATTTAAATTATTATATATTCAGATTACTGTTATTGTGCATTCTGATTCATATGCATTGGGTTAGGGTTAATGATTATTAAGTTTATTTCTGAAATAGTGTATTTAGTGGAATAATTATTACTCTATTTTTTTTTTAATGTTTTAAGCGTTACTTTGTGGAATAATTATTACTCTATTTATGTTTTTTTAAATGTTTTAAAAGATATTGTGGAAAGATTTTGGGTTAAAAAAGAAAAAGTAAATATTTAATAAATTTCATTATTAAATCGTAATAAAATTGTGCAAAGATTTTGGTTAAAAAATGGAGATTTTAGTAAACATAGAATCATATAAAATAGAAAATAGCACTGTAATAAAGATTTCTTTGAGGAATAAGTCATAAATATAAATAGAAAATATAAATATATATACTTTTTTAAGAATCAAATAGTTTTATATATCTTACAGTCTATTTTATTCTTAATGTTCCGGGGAAAACAAACACATATACACCATAAATCCATTAGAGAATACCTTGAACATGATGTTTGATTCACAGGGCCCAAGAAAGATACGACACAAACTACGAACCGGGACTGATATGGGATGTGAAAAATAGGCGAAGACTTGTTGCAGGCTTCTTTCCATGCCGCCTGAGATGCCTGTTATACATCAATTACTAACAAGTTACTCAAAATTGTTGCAAAATATTTGAATCATAAGTATATTTCATGGTTGTAATTGAATCATAAGTATTTTTCATCGCTGTTAATTAAGTAGAAACAGGACGTAGCACACAATACATTCACTCACCTTGGTATCGTCTGTCACTCCATCTCCCTTTGCGCCGAAGGATTTGACTTCGAAAACCAGGTCAAAATTGTAATGGTAGGAATGGACATACAAGTTACACATTACTTTCTTCAAACAAAGATTTGCCAAGGACGGTTTTGGGCATCATAGCTCTTGAGCCTGACCACTCTTTAACGCCATCAAACACAACTATAATAAGAAGCACACATGTGGAAAGGAAAGCGTTCTTTATAGAAGACATGACTAGTTTTCTATTTAACTTGATTGCAGGAAAATGCAAAACCTTCCCTATAAAGTCTAGAGTACCGCCTTGGCTGTGACAGATAAAGAGCTATAAAATTAACAATTCATAAAATATTTTAAAAAGTTAAGTTTTGTTTCAACGATGGAAGAATATAAATTTTTGTTAAGCCTACTTTGCTTTAAATTGATATTTTATTGATTTTTATATAATTGATATTTTATTGATTTATATATCATAGGAAATGTATATACTATGGGAAAGTTGAAAGTTCACTAAGCATAAAATACTAACAAATGACATTTGTTTCAATTCAATTTTGATATAATTGATATTTTGTTTCAATTCATTTTTTATA
>ML783525.1:1104596-1123887 GCA_009831015.1 Picea engelmannii | reverse complement strand
CCAACATAGACAAACAACAATAGTAGTACACCCCCAACTGGTTCTCTTGCATTCCTTTTATCTCTCCATATGCATGACAATGATAATAACTCTGCCATCTCACTAACAACCTCTAGCACAACCAATAAGTCAAATACAAAATGTTTACTAATCATTAAAATTTCTCTTTGATGACTGGATATACACACATGATTTATTACAAGTCCTTGCGCGTTACCGCGGTACTAGAGTTGGTGCACACACTTCAAAATGGTTTGCACATGTGCATTAGAGACTAGTTGGCGTGCACTATGTATTGATGTTGAGGTGGTACAAAACTTGTGGAATGCACAAACATCAAAATACAAAACCTATGGCGCAAACATGTGTGGTCTTCACAAAGCTATGGTGTCGACAAAGAACAACTTTGTAATGTAATGACCGTCATGACTTGTTATTATTTTGATGTTTCTCTTTCATCTTGATATATTTAGATATGTATGTCATATTGATATGCATGCACATACATAAATAAAATGTCTTACATTAACATTGTATTTATATATATGCACATTAGAAAATAAATTTTAAAATTCAAATACACATTGTAACGGATTTGATATTGAAACTTTTAGAATCGAAGTTTAACAATTTGGAAATCAAAATTGACACATTCGATTTTTGAAATTTGGAGTTTCATAATCAAAATTATCACTTTAGGAAATCAAAATTATTTGAAATTTACACTTTCAAAAATCAATATTCCCCACATGTTGAATCTAAATTTTCACTTACGAAACTCTCGTAATCACACTTCCAAGCACAAAATTCATATCTTTTTAGTTTAATTTTTTACTTATTAGTCCAAGTTAAATGAAATGTTCATTTGTTTGAAAATTTTGATCAACTCATCAATCACTACAAATTGCGACATGAATGGAGAGTGGAACCAAGGAAAACCAAATGGATGAACCTCTTCCTTTCTTCGATCATTAGCAAGTAAAATTGCTAATTACTTCATCTACCAAACTGAAACGATCTAAGTTTTCTTGACACAAAACTAATGTACTAGACATTTTAAAGGGAGATGTGATATGGAAGAAAGAAATTTGATATCAAATAAATCACATTCCTCTTTAGCTAATCTAGGTTCACAAAACTTTATGATCATGCTAGGGAAATATTAACCTTCAATACAATGGATAAATACACCCTAACATATTATAGATTCAATTACTCATTGAATCCTCATCGAATCCTCATTTCCCAGTTTATTTTCTCTTAACTAATACATCTCTTTTCTCTCTTTGTATCTCAAATCATAGTGGATTTAGTACTTTCCTTTCAGTCCCTTTTGATGGGATCATGATGGCATGTCCTCCTTTAGGTGAGCCAAATTTCACTATAGTTCATCATTTAAATGGTTCCATCATTGTCCTCTCATAAGTCCTTATCCTAGGTTACTTCATAAAATCATGCGAAGGAACTTAGTGTTCCCACTTCCTTTTCATAGATCCATAATTTTATTAAATTGAGATTTTGTTAATTATTGTTCATGCCAAATGACCTTTCCAATATGGGAAAACACATAATTTTGAATTTTCCCAATTTCGAGACATGAAATAACATAGAGTACACTTTAAAAAAGCATGTGGTCCATGGAGGTTCGTGATCATTATATATAGCATAAGATATAATATCCTCTTAGAATTATGTACCCAAATTTATAATGTTAATCTATAATTTAGATTTGGGTTGTTTTGAGGGGTACTATGCTTTGAAAAACGTAAAAACTAAAAACTACCTAGGGCAAGAAACCCTAAATATTTATACAAAAGAAATTGGCTTTGTTCATGGTCCAAGAGGAAAAATTTTCAACTAATAAAACACACGGACTTCGATAGGACCAAGTTTTAGAGCTTGAAACTTTTATAGAACTAAGATAATTGTCACTTACAATCAGGAAAAAATTTGGAAAATATTAAATGTCAAAGAGCTCTTTATCTTTCCTATTGCATGTCATCTCCAGATGCCTCACTTAGTAGCTACCATTTCATGTCTCTTTCATCATTTTGTTCTCACGTTGAATTTTTTGCATGCAAAGAGAGTATAATTCGACATATTAATCGATCAAAAGTAAAAATGTCATAAATTTACGTGGACATCTTTTAAGCCTACCATGTGTTTTCCTTATTTTTCCTTCTATGGGTACAATAGAAAAAGTCATATTCCAGTGCATATATTTACTTTCTTGTGCAACCCCCTACATAAGTATTCAAATAGTTTTGGTCTAAACGTTCTACGTTTTGGCCCTTTTTTGGGAATATTTTCTGGGGATATTCGCCTGAAATCTGACCATAAATTGTTGTATCTACCGATTTGAGAGGTTAATTCTATATAATCTAAGTGCCCTAGGGGTTTTTCAACATGCTCGATCCACTTTTGCATTCATAAGTGCAATTTAGACAACAAAAAAATGTGATTTCATGCAGATTTATGTCGTCGGATTCCGCCGAAAAGGGAAAAAACGTAAAACAGTTAAGCAACATCCTTCAAATATGCTTATGTGTTCTTTGACCCAAAAATTGATTTAATGTACTTTTGGATTACCATCACATAGTTGGGAAAACTAATGTTGTTTCTATGTGCAATAGAATTGAGTTAATATTTGGTGTTTTTTTATAATAATAGTAGAGGAATGGATTAGATTGGAGTGAACCTGTTGGACATTGAAGATTTGATAGCTTCTCATGTCAATCTTGATCCCAATATGAATATATAATATGTTGTTGCGTGTGTGTATTTTTCTTTTCTTTTCTCATGATTGTGTCTAAAATACAAACATCATAAATTGAAATTTAAGTGGAGGAATGAAAGATACTTCGAGGGATATGTGGATGTTGTAACTATAGAAGGAAGAGATGCATCTCATAATAGTTAATTAATATATGGAAGTGGATGAAGAATCATAAAATTATGGATAGGTGGTTCAGATTATTTTAATTATAGGTTAAGATGGTTTATCCCATTTAAGTTTTTTTTTTGTGTGCGGGTTGCTCATTTGGAGCCACAAACATTTCTGGACAGAAGAGAATCCATTAGGGGGATTTGAGGTCTACAATGGGCCTCCTAAAGAAAACAACAAAATAATAGTTAAAACAATAAAACAAGATTTATAAACTTTCAAAGGGAAAGAAAGAAAATTTATTTTTTTAACCGTATGTTCGATGTATCTCCTTATTGGTTTACTCAAATTGCAAGTGTAGGCACTTGTTGGATGCCTAATGGTTGACATGATCATATTGAATGATATTGGTTCTTTTAAAGGTTATTTTGATGGTACATTTTTGTATTTGAGGCCCATTATTGACCTCAAAATTCAAGTAATGTAAACCATGCTAGAGATTGGATTGAAGATCCTTGAATCAAGTTTGTTGTAAAAACAAAGTCAGAAGTAGTGCTAGTTATGTAGCATCAGGGTTTTTCTATTTTTCTTTGAATTGGAGTATTAATGAGCATATAGAATCATTATCGAAAATGCCATGAGAATCGACTCGGAGAAGTCATTAGACACCAAGTAAAGCAATTTGAGGCCGGGGGAATTCAATAATCGATTGACAATGTGAGTGCCCTAGTTTCCTTATAGTTCCGCCATGATAATACCTTGAATGTAATTTCTAGTAAATAACGTTGAGAAATGACAATAAGGTATAATGTTTCTATAACATTATTAAGCACATTTTCATAATGGGAGGCCATGAAGAATCAAACACCAAGGAGACACTAATTCATGACAACATAAATAAAGACTAGAATTCATGGGGTAATGCAAACAAAAAGACACAATGGAATGCTGAAATGTTATATGAAGACTTTGAAATTTCAAAATAAATTGAAATATGTTGATTGTGAAAATGTGAAAGTAAGAATAATACTACAACGAAATTATCATTTTTTCTTTCTCTTTGAGAAAGTAAGGCCAATAGAATTTGTTATTCCCTGTTATTGCTCAAATGTCTTTTTTCTTTGATTTTTTTTTTCTCTTGACAATGTTATTGTTATACATAATATAGTAACGTGTTATTCTCCATTGGATTTATCTGTGGTTATGGAGCAAACTTCCTACACGTGGCTGTGGTTCTTTTTGTCCCTCTCCTTCGCCTGTAACTAAACCCCACTCCTTCCTGTTCCCGGTCTGACCCTTCCCCCTTCCCTTCCCCGATGGTCTACCCCTTCCCTCCCGACCATGGAAGACCTCCCGGTCACCGCTCCTTTCATTGACAGTATGGAGACAGTTATGACAGATGTTGTGGAAACATATTTTTTGGAATATGGAGGACCACCCTTACAGTAGGCGAACTCTGGTGACTTCCTTTCCACTCCTCCCCAGGCCGAACCCTTTCCCCCCTGCTACCCGCTCTTCTATATGCACTGTTGTTCGGAGATTTTCCAGAATTGTGGGTGACCAAGCCCACAAGCACTCCTTCCTGTGCTCTCCCCCCACTTAGTCCACCTTAATCTATTGACCTAGAGTGGGTAAAATCCATAACAAGAGGTCTCACTTCTCTGGAACTCACCCTCCTAGGCCACCCCTCCAGCGAAGGTACCGACCCCTCGGTCTCTTCTGAGTCAGGACCATCTGTGGTCCCTTTCTCCTCTTGCAAGGGTTTTATCTCTGCCCGATTGGAACCGGATGAGTATAGTGGTTTTGAACAATCTTTCTCCACCATAGAACAAACAAAGAAGCACTTAAATACTTCGGAAGGAGCTGTCATAGATAGATAAACATGGCCTAGGTTGAAAAGGAAAAGCTTAAAGAACAAAGGGAAAATTGGAAACCTAGCTCTCGGTGAAGACGTAGAGTTCAACCAGGTCACACTTATGGAAAGCCAAATAATTGTTGGGAGAGTGAATGGCAGGGTCTTCATGGTAAAAACCATCTGAGATTGGATGCATGATGCATGGCAGGCCAAGCTTAGATACTCATCGAAACTAGTGGAATTAAAAAAGAATTGGTATGCCTTCACCTTCCAAAACAATGAACACTCCAAATGGTACTAAGTAAAGCATGGAGTATCAACAAGTCTCTGATGCTTCTTAAACGATGGAATCCTCTTTTTGACGCAAGTACAGAACGCCTTGACAAAATTCCGGTCTGGGTAAGACTACCAACACTTCCTTTCCATCTATGGTATTTTGAGTACTTCAAAAAAATTGAGAATTTCTTAGGAGATTTCTTGGATGCAGATATGACATATGAAGAAACAAAACAAAGGAAGGTTTCAACAATTCTCGTTAATTCGAATGTTAGGGAAGGTCTGGGGGAAGAGATGTATCTCACCTGGGGAGACTACACATATGCCCAAAAATTGGACTATGAGAACATTCCTTTAAGATGTCGAAGATGCCATCAGTATGGACATCTAATTAAAAATTGCAAGCTCCCTCTAAGAACCAGAGGAACGGTATATGGGAAGAATAAATATTTACAGAAGAATGTTGGCTCTTCTGTTCCTGATCCCTACTTACAAAAGGAGCAGGGTTGTCAAACAGAATGCCTCACCGAAGTTTTGGCCGAATATTTGGTCCAACCATGTACAGAGATGGATACCTTGTGCCCGATCCAACAAGCTCCAATCCAGACAGAAGACTCTTCCTTCCTGGTCACAGGTACCTCCTCTAACCTTGCCCCCTCTATTATTGTTTTAATAAATAATTTGTCTATTAAAAGTCCTGAGTGGCTACTCTCACCAACCCTTCCCCCATTCCCTCCCTTGTTTTCTCTTCAACCCCCCTTTCCACCTCCTTCCTCACCCCCTTGTTGCCCAGCCCTTTCCCCAGCCTCCTCTTCCTCTCTTCTCCCCCTGGTATAACCAACTTCTTCTCCTCCCCCTGCCTCGGATGAGTCCACTACTTCTTTGACAAACACCTCCACAAGAAGATATTTCTTAAGATCACAGAACAAATAATACACAGGAGGTCTAGCATTGGACCTGACTTCAGCAGAAAAAACTGGCAGAGGCAAGAAATCTTTCTTCTCAAAAGCACAAAAGAGAGCCAAAATTGACTTATTAGAAGGGAAACATGTCTCTATTGAAAGGGTTCTTAGAGCAAGGAGAACCCTGGGAAAGGGGCCTTGATGAAGTGTTGTTCCTTCAATTGTAGGGGTTTGGCTGGTCCCCTTAAAAAACCATACCTAAAAAGGATGATTCTCACAGAACATTCAGATGTACTTCTCCTTTAAGAAACTTTGGGGGAAGGGGAGGAAGTTGAAAATAAACTCTCTTTGCTTTTACCGGACTAGAGCTTCATTGTCTTGGACTCTATTGGGAGATCTGGAGGACTAGCTATCAGATGGAATTGTCGCACTATAAAAGTCCTTAACCATTGGGGTTTTGAGTTTGGACTTGGGATCACAGTCTTCTCAAAAGAACTTGAATACCCCCTCAATATTGTAAACATCTATGGCCCCTGTCACAACAGATGCCCTTACTGGGATGTTGTCTTCAATAGGTCCTTCCTAAAATAAAAACACTTAATCCTTGGAGGAGACTTAAATTTCTCTTTAGGCATTAAAGAAGTTTTGGGATCCCATGTGAGATCAGACCCCTTCTCGACCTACTTTACACAAAAAATGGATGAGCACAATCTTCTGGATATTGATCCGGTTAAACTCAACGCAACTTGGGGAAACAACAGTGTGGGAGAAGACAACATTGCAAAAATACTGGATCATTTTTTGATAAAGGCTACACTTCTTGAAAAATCCTTTCAACTGAAACAATGGATAAGACACGAGGGAATATCATATCATTACCCAATTTTCCTTGAACTAAGAGCTGGATTGGATAAGCCACCGAGTCCTTTCAAATTCAATAAAACTTGGCTCAGTGTTGAAACTTTTTTAAAGCTAGTTAAGGAAAATTGACAATACTATAACCCAGGAAGCAATGAGACGGCAGGTCTACACTTTGTAAAAACCCTACACATTATCAAAGAGAAGACGAAGACCTGGGTACATCAGAAACTGCTAAAAGAGGATATGGAACTGAAGGAACTAGAATCAAAATTAAACCTTATTTTGGAAGAACACAGTGGAGGATTTGATACAACAAATGCCAAACTAAGTCTGCTAAAATTGGAAGAAAGGAGAAACAAACTACTAAAGGAAAAAGAAGATACTTGGAGATTAAAAAGCAGAGCCACCTGGATGAAGAGTGGAGATGAGAACACAAAATTCTTCCATGCATATGCAAAAGGTAGAAGGTGCATAAACTCAATTTGGCAGTTAAAGGATCAAGACGGAAAAAAGGAACATACCTTTGAAGGAATGGCGAAAATTGGAAAAAAGTTCTTCCAAGATCTCTACAAAGCAGTAAACAAGGCCACTATTGAAGAAGTGATTCGAATGGTACAGTAATTTCCGAGATTTACTAGTGAGGAAGATAATAGAATGCTTATGGAAAAGGTAACACTAGAAGAACTTAAGGCTGTATTGAATAGTTTTCAAAAGGACAAAATTCCAAGACCAGATGGATGGACAATTGAGTTCTTTCTAGGCTTCTTTGATTCTATTGGACAAGATATACTAAGCCTATTTGAAGAGACAAGGATTACTAGACAAATGCCTTTAAGTTTAAATTCAACCTTTATTTCCCTTATTCCAAAGAAGGATAACCCGGACACCCTGGATGACTTCAGACCTATCTACCTGTGCAATTGCATCTACAAGATAATTTCCAAAGTCATAGCCAGAAGACTTAAGATTGTACTTTCTGACAAAATCTCCTTGGAACAATTTGGATTCCTAGAGGGTAGGTAGATACACGAAGCAATTGGAGTGGCACATGAAGCCCTACATAGCATAAAGACCAGGAAGCTAAGGAGTGCGGTTCTTAAAATCGATCTTTCCAAATCCTATGACAGGGTAAGTTGGCTCTATTTATGATTTATTTTAATGCATCTAGGCTTTACAGTTCCATTTATCAGATGGATCATGTGCTTTATTACAACTGTATCTTTCTCAGTCCTCATAAATGGGTCAGCAACATACTTTCTTAGATATGAAAGAGGCTTAAGACAAGGATGTTCACTCTCCCCTCTTCTGTTTCTTCTTGTTGCTGAAGGATTAAGTAGGGCTATAACAACAACAAAATGATCTGGGTCTTTTCTAGGCATTAATATTTCCAATACTCTTCATGTAACCCACCTTCTCTTTGTAGACAACATCCTTGTCTTCTCTGTAGGAACTAGAGGGGAAGTTGACAACCTAAATAACACTCTGAAACTCTTCTCCAAAGCTACAAGAATGATAATAAATGAAGGAAAGTCTACTCTCACCACATTTTGTCTCTTAGAAATGGAAAAAAGTCGATACAAACTTCTCTTCCCTTTTGAAGAGAAAATGATTGATGAAGGAATCAAGTACTTGGGATTCACTTTGAAACCAAATGATTACATAAAGGAGGATTGGTATTGGATACTAAAGAAATTGGAAAAAAAGGTTAAGTTCATGGAGCCACAAATGGATTTCCAGAGCTGGCAGATTGGTACTAGTAAAATCAGTTTTGGAAGCCATCCCAGTCTTTTGGATGTCTTTGTCTTGTATCCCAAAAGGAACTTTGGAGGCATCTAGAAAATTCTCTTTCAGATTTCTGTGGATTGGAAAGAAAGATACAAATGTGACTCCTTGGGTAAGATGGAAAAGGATTGCAGTCTCAAAATCTTTAGGCCATTGGGGCCTAAAAAATATACATGTTTTCTCCAAATCCTTAGCTGCTAAAGGGGGTTTGCTCTTTCTTTCTACAAATAGTCTCTGGACAAAGGTTGTCCTCAAAAAATACATTGAACCAGACACCCTGGAGTCTTGGATCATAAGAACTCAGAAAACTCTCAGAGGTGCCTCATCGATTTGAAAGGCAGTGATAAAATATTTCCCTGTAATAGAAGGTGGTCTTGTGTGGAAGGTAGGAAATGAACTCTGAGTAAGGCTAGGGACTGATCCTTGGACAGGAAGTGAAGGAAAACACTTACTCTTAGATCATATACTAGCCACTTTAAAGAAAAAAGGATTCAACTCCTTAAACTCACTTGCTAACCAACCCTCCACTACCCTTTGGGCACAAGGGTGGAAAACTACCTCTACTCTTAATTAAACATTGATGATTCAACAGAATTGGAGAATTATCAAAATGCCCTTTTTTGTTTACAAATCAGGATAAGAGAACAAGAAGACGAACTAGTTTGGGACAAAAATGAGTCTGGCATTTACACTCCAAAGGAAGGTTATTCACAGCTAATGCAAGAAATCTCAGAAGCTGAACCAGTCTGGTGGTGGAAAAATATTTGGAAGATCAATGGTCCTGCCAAGGAAAAACTCTTATGGTGGTGTGTGCTTTCAAATAAATCCCCAACCTGGGATATTTTACAAAAAAGAAATTTCGTCGGACCAAGCAGATGCCCACTTTGCAAGACAGAGAGGGAAACAACATAACATCTCTTTCTTGAATGCACTTATCTAAAATTGGTCTGGGCATGAGTTTCATGCACTCTGAAATTCCCTTTTCAGTGGGAAGGCCACACCTTGGAACAATCTTGGAAGAAATGGTGGGAAAACTCCTCTTACAAAACATATAGATTACTCCCTTTACTGATTACTTGGAGAGTATGGCTAGCAAGAAATGAAGCCATCTTCAAAGAGGTGACTATTTCTCTTAAGAAAACCTCACTAAATAGTCTGTCAATTTTCTCTTCCTTTCCTTCAAAAGAAATATCAAAGAACAGAGTAATAAAAGATGTATACATAGAAAAATCCACACTATGGGTATTTTTTGATGGAGCTTCCCAACACTACACTTGTGGAGGAGGAGGCTTACTATACTTCTTAGACACACACTACTTCACTTTATCTTCTGGATTGGGAAATGGAACTAATGATTATGTGGAATTAATGAGCCTTAAACTTCTCATGGTTTTTTCCCTTGAAAAAGACTGCAAACAATTATCAGTTTTTGGAGACTCAAAAAATGCAATAAACTGGATAAATGGAACTCAAATATGCAATAATATCAGACTTGCCAATATTGTGGAAGACATAAAATCACTGCAATTTTTTTTTTGACTTCTTTTCTTGTCAACATGTCTACAGGGAAAGGAATAAAGAAGCAGACATGGCTTAAAAAAAAAGCACATACATGGATATGGGCCACTGGAAGATCACAGAGTTCATAAATGAACAAACATAGGAACAACATAGAACTTTTTTGTAAAGGAATGTAAACTCTAAAATTTTTACAAGATTTTGGATACAAAATCTATGAAGGATACTATGCAAACTGAGGATTGTACTCAGTACACTGTAGCATTACAAATTTTTTGGTAATGACTATGTAAAATTCCATGGGATGAAGAAGAAAGAACCACTCGATATGAAGTATGCATACATACTATATCACAAGAATACTCTAGAATGTGTATCTACAAAATGTAATTTTGATTATCATAATGAAAATTACGCTTTTTTTTTGAGGAAAAAAAAACATGTTATTCTCCATTGCTTACTTCAATTATAGGAAGTAACAAAATCGCACCTCATGGATTTGTTAACCTCACCCAGTGCTCTTTCCTTCCATTTTTTCATGCAAAATTGATAATATATGTATATTCTTCCTAGTGTAATATTATTTTCTGTTTTTATGAGAACTTTATAATATATGTAGATTATTCCTAGTGTAATAGAGAAGAAAACGCTCGAGTAGATTCCAAAAAATAATCAATGAGAGGATTATCACTTTTTAAATTAATGAGAATATTCACCATATTTTAAATCAATGAGAAGATTATTTTGGGAAACTATCGTGCTTGGTACCATACATTTCAAATTTTTGTGGGAAGAAAGTTTAGAGCCACGATTCTACAATTCAAAAACCTGGTTTTGTCACAATCCATGGCTGGTCTGATGGCCATGTTCTTTTTTCTCCCCAATGGTAGGCCTCCATATTGACCCCAATTTCCAGCAAAGAAACTCCTCCATGTTCTGTCATGGATGGATTGAAAAATCCTTGGATTGCAAACTAATGTTGCATTAAAACCTTGTGAAAAAAAAACTTGAACAAAAAACAAAGATATGGGAATGAATAGGAGAAGAGATGGATTCATTTTGACTCTCCATCTGACTCATGGAATCACCTAGATGTATTTGATCCATGCTTATTGCAAACATAATTCACTCATCCATGTAGTAGGTAGTTGTTGATAAAGGAATTACCAATAATCCCTTGTGAAACTCTATTTGCACACCGCACATTAGCCCAAGTCAAAATAATGAAAAAAGTGCATACCAAAACTGACTGCTTCTAGATAGTGTTACAGTCAACGAGTAGATGGTCGTCGCCATACACACTCAAAACACAAATGGATTTGGATTTGACTGGTGGTGTTGTTTCCTGAGAAAAAAATATATCAAATGATATCTATTGTAGGATGAAGATGGTACAATAGCTTTGTGGAAGAAGACCTCAGAGAAGGACAAGATACATGGAGGATGTTGTTTGTTTGTATATTAGATGACATATATTTGAAATATTATTGTAGCAAGTGGCGCAGTTCCAAAAGATTTATATCACCAAGGTATTTTATCTGAACCCCATCACTCATCTCTAGTTGCACATCTCAACACTAAGAATCTCAAAGCATTGAGGAAGGTTGTAAGTCCCTTCTATTTCCTTATTCTCAATCAGATTTGAGGTATAATTTTTTTTTTCTTTGTTAATCTCCTTTCGATATGTTTACAGTAATAATTGATGGTTTGATTCCCTCATGTGATGAATGCTATTTTTCATGGTCTACAATATTGAGATAAGCCCCCTAGATAAGTGAAGAACTACTCTCAATATGATCCAAATAATTTATTAAGGAATTCACGAATTCAAGTGATGAATGAATAGTTTAATATTTAGACCTCGAAGACTATAGAATGCATTTATCTCATTTATTGTCTCTCTTTTTTTATGGCTCAAATGCCATTTTTATTGTAGGATTTTATGCCACTTCTATATAGTCTACAATTCCTTTAAAAACATAGTCCTCAATGTCATTTATAGGTGGGAGTTTTTTTTCTTACCCTCATTTTTCTTTCAAAGTGTTGCAACATGTGACAAGTATAATTTCCATTCTTTCCTTGAATAGAAATTGCAATGTTTCTCTTGGGAGATAAAAACAATGGTTGGATTTTATATTATGAAATTGAAAAAAATTGAACAATAAGTGTTTGGAACATAAAAGGAACATCTCCTCTTCCTTGACAGTAGAACACACTTCTCTAGTTGCAGTAAAAAATTATAATTATTTTACTCTTTCTAAACAAAATTGTAATGCAACGGTACACAATAGTAAATGGTCAAAATTGAAATGCAACATTACAAAGTAGTAAGTGGTTAATGACAAAGAAAATTCCTTGTAAAAGACACAATATTTTCAACATGGAGATCCTCTCAATTTGGGTGCCTTGAAAAAGAAAAAGAAGAACTATTTTTTGGCTAAAGGTACAAAAGAAGGTGCTTCAGTCTTCGAGTACATGAAACATGCAATCCAGTTTTTCACTATTTCTATAATTAATGTAATACACTCAAATCCACTGAGCATAGTCCCAAGATAACTGTAGACATATATCACAAGAAGGTTGCATTGTCAAAGAAATGGGCCGATATGAGTACACGATCAACAAGTATCAACTTTCAATCAAAATGGCCTTCCTTGAATTGTCTTTATTTTTCCTTATATGTATTTTCTCTTTTTTCTATTAGAAATGTGCCCAACTAATATAGTACGTTCAACTACTTGAGTTTCCATCCAAACAAGATTTTGAAAACAATGGAAAAAATAATCCCCCCATCCATAAAACAAGTTTTTGAAAACAATGGGAAAAAAATCCTCCCATGCATGGAGTATCTAGAGTATCTAAAATTTGAGGAAAATTCTCATCCATTTCTTTGTCAAATTTTAAATTTTAATAAATCCTTAGGGTTTCCTTTAAAATGTGAGTTACACGTGGTCAAATAATTACAAGGATTGGGTAACATTAAATTGTTACTTCCACTTATTTATATAATAGACCATTACTAATCATTTTAAATATCATCTTCATTATATAATAGACCACTATTGGTCATTTTAAATATCATTTTTTGTTTCATTATATATATATGTGTGTGTGTGTGTGTGTGTGTGTGTGGTTTTTAAGGAAGTGTTGTATAAAGAAACAAAACATTCCACTTCCACTTAGTAAAATAATAAAATATTTAACATTTTATTCTATTTATTTGATTATTTGTATAAAAAATTTTAATATCAATTTTTAATAAAGTATAGATAAAATATTAAAACATGTTTGCATTACAAAAATATATCAATTACTATATAATCCACACATAAATATCCAACAATCTCATAACCACATCCGTTGAGATGTTTTTGACTAATCTGTGTATTCCACAAAAACTCTGGAAGACACATACATAACCCTTGTTGATTAAGAGGTATTTTTATAAGAGTGAAAGATAGATAAATTACTAAACATTTACAACACTTTTAATCCTCACATATAATATATGCTCACATATAACATATAATATATGGATCAATTACTACATCAATTATTACAAATTCGGTAGAGGATTATCCAACAGTCTTTATGTTTGAGATGACATAATGACTAAGTATTGTTTGAGATGACACAATGACCAAATATGGAGTGCACTATTTTTTATATTTAGGTATGGGACATAGGGTATGGGGGCATCAAATAAGATTTGAATTAAAAAAATTCAAAATACAACTTGAAATTTCAAAATTTAAATTATTAAATGTTGAACCGTGAACACTTATCTTTATCATAATATTCCACATCAATGATTATCTTTTACATAAATCTAGATATGTATATCTAATGAGAATCTACACTATAGTGTATTATAAAAGATAATATGATTTACAAAAATTTAAAGTTTAAACATTTCAATTTTACAATGAAAATTTATGTCTCTAACAAAATAAATAACTTAAGTTAAATTCAATCATATTTAATTTAAGTTTATTTTAAATATACAAATTGAAATTGAAATTTCACAATTGAAATTTTAAAATCATTAAATGATGAAACACAAACATCAAATCATTGTTTCAGTAACCTCTTTATCAAACCCACTATAATGGTAATATTTTTTATAAGTACAAGCAATGAAATGGACTCCATCAAGGAAAGTTATACTTCATGCTCCACATAGTATTATTTCCTATTATTGTGCATTTTCTTCATTTTATTTTGTTTAAAAGGAATTTGTTGAGTATTTTTAGAAAAAAATAAATAATTTTATAGTTTTCTATCATTTTACTATTTTTTTACAAATATTTAAATAACTTTGAACTATCAATTTATAGTCAAAACTAACCATTATTTTCTCCTACTTTATTGAATATTTTAAAGTATACTTAAATAACTCTTCAAAAAATTTCATAGACTAGACAAAAGTCATAAACCTTTTCCCTCTTCCACTGAATATTTGCAAACAAATTGATATGAAAGCCTTCGTCACTATAAATTGCATAAGCGATGGCCCTATAAGCAAAAAACATTGAATGGTTCTATAAGAAATTACATAGGCGATGGCCCTCTAAGGGGAAAACGCTAGATGGTCCTATAAGGGAAAATGCTCAGCCATTAAAGCCTCAATATATTTTATTCAAATCACAACTATGTAAGAAAGATAAAAGAGGAAGAGGGAGCAAACCAAGACACGACTTTAGAAACCTCTAAGAGATGTCCACAAATATTTGAACAAAAAAAGACGGAAAAGTCGTGAAAGTGAATTTCACACATAAAAACAAGTAGTGATTTCTAATAAGTTATGGAAGACTACCAGAAGTTAGTAGGGAACCTGCCCCTTAAAAATTAATTACAACAGTTTCATCCTCTCTTAATGTTTTATGGAACGAGGTTGGAGGGCATTCATAACTCACAAGTGAAGAAGAATGGGAGATGTGGGCTGCCTAAACCTCCCATTACCTTGTGAATGATTTTTGATCAACTTTAAATTTTGATAACCAATATCTCTCTCTCTCTCTCTCTCTCTCTCTCTCTCTCTATATATATATATATATATATATATATATATATATATAGGTTATGATTATGAGTTTTTTTTATTGGTTTCATCTACAGTGATTTCATTATTAGTCAATGGAAAATGTGTGATTTTATTATTAATCAAGATTGAAGTTATGATGTTTTTATTAATCAATATAATAATAATAATAATCATAATCATAATAATAATAATAATCTATTTTTAAGGTCACGGCCAAGTCAGCACACCAAATTGGTGTATGAGACCCCCTTGTTTGTGGGACAAGGGACCCCCCTCCGCTCAGCGATTTGATTGGTAAAGTCTACGAAGGTATACATACCCTACCCCCATCTGGATTTGAACCTGTGATCTCTTAAGAGGAAACACATTATTAGTGGAGTTAGTGATGATTGACTAGTTATTAATTAATTCAAAATTTGATTTTAATTCTTTCCTATTTTTAATTTAGATAATAATTGTATTCCAATTAAAATAAATAAATAATTTTATTCTTTGCCATGTTGTTATTGGATTTCCAAGTTAAAATAATGACAACGTGCATCAATATTTTTTTTCTCGATCTATATCTAATATATGTATCAATCAAGTTATCAAATGCTTGGACATAATATCACAAAATCTTTAATAAAACTATTTTCAATGATTATTTTAACATTTATTGTAGACATCAATGATTATTGGAGACATTGGTTACTTGGGTTATGTGTATGCTGTGATTTTAGGCAACATTCTCCACCAGTTGGTTGTGTGTACGCGGTGATGCCACTTAGCAGTCTCCACAACCAATCTCTACAATCCAGGTTTTCCATTGCCATTCTCAGTTTGCAATCATAGTGAAAATCGAGTTGGTATATTTGATAATACAGTGACTAAATTTTGAACATTGTTGATGAAATTGTCGTTTGGATATTGTTGTGGATGGGGATGGAATTTCAAATCCTAATAGTCAATGAAGTTGGACGTTTTCCACAACCCCGTTAATTTCAAATCCGAATAGTCAGTCAAATTGGACGTTTTCCAATTTGAAGGCATCAAGAACGAATCAGTTGATCTTGAACGGATTCCTATCGAGGAAGTGTTCGAAAAGATATGATGTACCAGGGAGGGTTTGACATCCAACGACGGAGATAAATGTCTCCGGATTTTTGGATTCAACAAATTGGAGGAGAAAAAGGAGGGTTTGACATCCAACGAAGGAGATAAATGTCTCCAGATTTTTGGATTCAACAAATTGGAGGAGAAAAAGGAGATCAAAATTCTGAAATTCCTCGGGTTTATGTGGAATCCTTTGTCATGGGTGATGGGGATAGCTGCCATAATGGAAATTGCCTTGGCAAATGGAGATAATAAGCCTCCAGATTGGCAAGATTTCCTTGGAATTGTTGTGTTGCTGGTTATCAATTCCACCATCAGTTTTATAGAAGAAAACAACGTCGTAAATGCATCCGTTGCGCTCATAACAGGTCTTGCACCAAAGACAAAGGTCCTTCGTGATGGCAGATAGCAAGAACAAGAAGCTTCAATTCTTGTCCCAGGTGATGTCATCAGTATCAAACTAGGGGACATTGTTCCTGCTGATTCTCGTCTCCTTGAAGGAGATCCTTTAAAGATTGACCATTCTTCTCTGACTGGTGAGTCACTTCCTGTGACGAGGAACCCCAGGGATGAAGTGCTTTCAGGGTCTACCTGTAAGCAGGGAGAAATTGAGGCAGTTGTTATTGCAACGGGAGTTCACACATTTTTTTGGAAGGCTGCTCATTTGGTAGACTCTACCAACAATGTGGGGCATTTTCAAAAGGTTCGTACTGCCATTGGAAACTTCTGTATTTGCTCCATCGCAATTGGAATGGTAATAGAGATCATTTTTATGTATCCCATTCAACAGAGGAAATACAGGGATGGAATAAACAATCTTCTAGTTCGATTGATCGGTGGGATTCTGATTGCAATGCCTACTGTGTTATCTGTAAAAATGGCAATTGTCTCCCACATGCTCTCTCAACAGGGGGCTATTACAAAATGAATGACCGCCATTGAAGAAATGGAAGGGATGGATGTGCTTTGTAGTGATAAAACTGGAACACTTACCCTCAATAAGCTAAGTGTTGATAAAAATCTTATCGAGGTATTTGTGATAGATGGTGGACAAAGACTATGTAGTTTTGCTTGCAACTAGAGCCCAGAGTTGAAAATCAAGATGCAATTGATGTTGCTATTGTTGGAATGTTGGTGATCTAAAAATGAAGAAGACTTGAAATCTTGAAAATATTTGTAAGTAAAGTTTATGTGTTAAAAGAAAATGGATCAACTTTGCAACACATATTAAAAGGATTTACTCATTTAAGACACAAATAAACAACGGCATAATCAATGAACATAAGCACATAAACACAGCAACTGATAAAGGAGTTCACCCCTCTCTTGGGCTACATCTCCTGGTCCAGCTTCCAATGGATCATTATTATTAATTTCTCAAAGTGCTCAAAAACGTGCTTTACAATGCTCAAATTGACCAACAGACTGCTCCAATGGCTTCAGAGCATCCAAAAACCCCTAGCTGGGCTTTTTCGGCACCTCGTTTTGCCAAAAAACGAAGAAGTTAGGCTTCTTGGAAGTCCCTCCTTCAAGCTTGTTGTCTCTGCATCTACAAAATGCACCCTTGTTCATTCAACCTGACACACGTGCAATTTAAAACGTGAAAACCCAGCACCGAATGCAACCGCGCTAACGGTGCGAACTATAGGATGGTTATGCTCGCGCCAGCCCCTAATCGCCTAGCACTCGGCCACATGAAGGTCATATGACCTTGCACATTGTAAAAAGGGCTAACCGTGCCAACCGTATCAACTTCCCCGCGCTCCTGGTTGTGGTCACATGTGGTTAGGCATATAGCCATGGGCTACATTTAAAACCCCCCTCGCTCGTACACCAATACAGAGGGCATGGTCGTATGTAGCACAAGTGTGACCGAGGGCTCCATTCAAAACACAACTCCGCGCGCACTCCGTGTGATATGTGGTCACATGTAATAAACAACACTAGCCCCGGCCCGACCCCCTGCCAAATGCAACATGAACCAAACTTAAATACAAATCAATTCATATATATAATAAGGAACAAACGGTGGTACGTTGGTTGGGCAAACTTTGTGAAGGCTTTACATGGTGGGGGGGTCCAGGGTTCTAACCCCACGAACTCTAATATATTTTGATCAAACAACCAATATACTGGTGCCACGTGGCAGCCCATGACTGGGCCACGTGGAACCAAACTACCAACCACATACTGCCATGTGTCAAAACACCATTCGACCACATCATCCAATCAACAACTGCCACGTCACCACATGGCACATCGGCGTATGGTCGTACGACTCTGCCACGTCAGCCTGTATGGACTATACGGACTTCACAGTCAACATCCTTTTTTTTGCCTATTTGACGATTCGAACAGATCGCAATATCTCTCGCTCCCGACGTCCGTTTGAGATGAAATGAGTTGCGTTGGGTTCGCAACAATGAGGCCTACGCTCTCGTTCAATTTGAAGCAATTCCGAGCACTTTTAATTTTTGAGCAAAATTTGATCCCCTGATCACACCTCCCCATTGGGAAGCTTTTGGACCTCCAAAAGACTATTTTCAGTCTATGTGAAGATGAGGGTATAGTTCCCTCACCCTTCCAACCTCAATCCACTTGGATTTGCTTGGATTTGTTCCTTTAAGACCAACTTGAAGATACTCCACATTTCCTCGTTTTGAAGTTCGCATTCTCCTGTCAAGGATGGTGTCTTCATGCAGTTTTGTAAGATACTCTGGGGAAAAATCATCAATAGAAGGAATCTGAACATGCTCTCCATGATTATCAATCAACGGAGGCTCATACAATTTCAAATTCTCAACATTAACGACTGCATACATTTGCATATAAGGAGGCAAATATAAACGAAAGGCATTGTTACCAATCTTGTCGATAATCTTGAAAGGACCATATCAAATTGGTTTCAACTTTTTACCTTCTCCTTTAAGACTCTCCTTACTGATGTAAAGCCAAACTTCATCTCCAACTTGGAAACTGTGATCAACACGATGCTTGTCATGTCTCGTTTTGTACTTGGCCTGACTCTTTTCCAACTGCTCTTGCACCACTTGATGTATCAACTGAATTTGTTC
>ML783525.1:1084010-1101143 GCA_009831015.1 Picea engelmannii | reverse complement strand
CAGAAAACAAAACACTTGCAAACAATCAAGTCTTCAAAAACCAGTGCTCTAATACCAACTTGATCTAAAAATGAAGAAGACTTGAAATCTTGAAAATATTTGCAAGTAAAGTTTATGTGTTAAAAGAAAATGGATCAACTTTGTAACACATATTAAAAGGATTTACTCATTTAAGACACAAATAAACAGTAGCATAATCAATGAACATAAGCACATAAACACAACAACTGATAAAGGAGTTCACCCCTCTCTTGGGCTACATCTCCTGGTCCAGCTTCCAATGGATCATTATTATTAATTGCTCAAAGTGCTAAAAAATGTGCTTTACAATGCTCAAATTGACCAACAGACTGCTCCAATGGCTTCAGAGCATCCAAAAACCCCTAGCTGGTCTTTTTCGTCACCTCGTTTGGCCAAAAAACGAAGAAGTTAGGCTTCTTGGAAGTCCCTCCTTCAAGCTTGTTGTCTCTGCATCTACAAAACACACCCTTGTTCATTCAACCTAGCACACATGCAATTTAAAGCGTGAAAACCTGGCACCGAACGCAACCGTGCTAATGGTGCAAACTGTAGGATGGTTATGGGCACACCAGCCCCTAACCACCTAGCACTCGGGCACATGAAGGTCATATGACCTTGCGCATTGTAAAAAGGGCTAACCATGCCAACCGTATCAACTTCCCCGTGCTCTTGGTTGTGGTCACATGTGGTTAGGCATATAGCCACGAGCTACATTTAAACCCCCCCCCACGCGTACACCAATATAGAGGGCATGGTCGTATGTAGCGCAAGTGTGACCGAGGGCTCCATTCAAAACACAACTCCACGTGCGCTCCATGTGATATGTGGTCACATGTAATAAACAACACGACCATGGGCCAGGGCTAAGCCCCGGCCCGACCCCCCGCCAAATGCAACATGAACCAAACTTAAATACAAATCAATTCATATATACAATAAGGAACAAACGGTGGTACGTTGGTCGGGTGGACTTTGTGAAGGCTTTACATGGTGGGGAGGTCCAGGGTTCGAACCCCACAGACTCCAATATATTTTGATCAAACAACCAATATACTGGTGCCACGTGGCAGCCCATGACTGGGCCACGTGGCACCAAACCACCAACCACATATTGCCACATGTCAAAACACCATTCAACCACATCATCCAATCAACAAATTCCATGCACCACATGCCACATCAGTGTACGGTCATACGACTCTTCCATGTCAGCCTGTACGGACTATACGGACTGCACAGTCAGCGTCCTTTTTTTTGCCTGTTTGACGATTCGAACAGATCGCAATATCTCTCGCTCCCGGCATCCGTTTGAGACAAAACAAGTTTCCTTGGGTTCGCAACAATGAGGCCTATGCTCTCGTTCGATTTTAAGCGATTCTAATCACTTTGAATTTTTGAGAAAAATTTGATCCCCTGATCAGTTGGCAGATCCAAAAGAGGCTCAAGCAGGGGCTACTGAAGTCCATTTCTTACCTTTTAATTCGGTTGATAAACGTACAACACTTACGTATGTTGATGCTCATGGAAAGTGGCATTGTGCTAGTAAAGGAGAACCAAAGCAGATTCTCTACCTCTTCCATTGCAAGGAAGATGTGAGAAATAAAGTACATTCAGTGATTGACAAATTTGCTGAGCGTGGACTTCGTTCTCTTGCTGTAGCTAGACAAGAAGTCCTTGAAAGGACCAAAGAGAGTGAGGGATCCCCATGGAAATTTTTTGGATTGATGCCGCTATTTGATCCTCCTTGTCATGATTGTAATGACCCCTCTTCGTTACGACTACAAGCAAACAACAGTGCAATTATTTTTTTTTTGTTTTGGAAGAAAGGCGACGACAACGACAGTTAACCACACCACTGATGATGAACGCAAGCACACATTCTAGGCAAACGGGCAACTATGACTCCACTCACTAACACAAGGGAAATTGGGTGAATCAAGCATAGAACAACAAGGAGGAACGTTTACCCGCCTGACACAAAACAACCATGCCTATAAGCTAAGGGACAACATCCCTATCTTGATGCAACATCCAAACAACAAGGACTAGAACCTCTAGGCACACGAACCCAATGCATGAAGGCATTCAACCCATGCACCATAAATAAACTAACAATGCTTGACAACACTCACACAGAACACACCGACTCTGGCCAAGTTCTCGCTCGCCACTATCCCATAGGGCACGCCATGATCCTGTCATCAGGAATCATGCCGTTCCCAGGTGATAGATGCGTCAATAACCTTGGGGAAACATAAGCTATCCAGACCGAGGACTCTAGACAAACCGATATGCTAGGAATCAAATACTGATAAGAAAAACCACACCCATACCCCAACAACCGATCGACAAAATGCCAGAGGAGGAAGACAAGGGATGACACAAGACAATACACGACATCATCCTTGACCCAACCAATCACCCAGTCTAAACCAGTTAATGAATACAATCTATTTTAACATGGGTTCCATTTTAAACGGGGCACGTCAAAGTTACAATCAGTCAATAATGCACCCGCTAATTTAATGTTAATACAATCAATCTTGCAAGTCTAAGTAAAAAATATTTAAACTATAATTATAAATACCATCTAACCTCCATTATAATCAATTTAGCAAGTCTAAAATTGGCAATCTAGTCTTTACTCACCAACCTATTTTTAATCATTAATACAACCTAATTGGACAATTCTACATTAATCCAAAATCTCCATCCAACTATCCATTAACTTGAATAACAATATTAACAAGCTTAATGTAGGATGCTACTATTATAACACCTATGAGCAATTTAATCTCAACATGTAGTCTAGCTATATTGACCGAACCAATAATATTAACTGTCTATTATCATTGAGAAGGAAACTGCTAACTACTAACATCATTGTCGCAATATAAGAAGGCAATTAACATAGCAATTACCTAATAATTAAATTAGCAATAACAAGGCCATTTACATGAATGATATCATAACAAGTAATAAAGCAATAGCAAGGCGATTAACATGTTGATTAACATAACAATTAATATAACAGTAACAAGGCAATTACATGACTGTTAACATAACAATTAATAGCTCAATAACAAGGCGATTTCATATTGTTTAACCATTTAACTCGCTGTGACAATTAATCCAAAAGAAGGAATCTGCTGATCATTAACTCACAGTAGCAAATAACATGGCAATTAACAAGACAATAATATAGCTTTTATCATGCAATTAAAATGGTAATTAATAGTAAAACACAGATAACATTTAAGGAAAAATGGTGTCCAATCGAGCAATTGCAGTAAACCATTTAAAGGGGAAAAACGTGGTCACACCAGCAGCAAAACACAGTCCCAGTTAATGGCAAATCACTGTGCCATACCTCAGCAAGAACAGGCTACCAATTAATGGCAATTTGTGCGTATTTAACAACAACTCAGTCCATCATTTGAAAGAAAAAACGTGGGCATTTAAAACGACAATCTCAGTCTCATTTGGAAGCAAAGACGTGGGCATTTAAAACAACAAACTCAGTCTCATTTGCAAGCAAAAACGTGGGCTTTTAAAATGGTAATCTCAATCTCATTTGAAATCAAAAACGTGGGCATTTTAAATGACAAATCTCTGTCTCATTTGAAAGCAAAAATGTGGGCATTTTAAACAACAAATCTCTGTCTCATCTGAAAGCAAAAATGTGGGCATTTTAAACAACAAACTCAGACTCATTTGAAAGAAAAAACATGGGCATTGTAAACGACAAATCTCTGTCTCATTTGAAAGGAAAAAAACGTGGGCATTTTAAACGACAATCTTTGGCAACTTTTAAAATCAAAAACGTTTTTCCATTTCTAGGATACCAATACAAAATGAAGACATGAATCAATTCATTTTTCCATTGCCAAAATATCAATACAAAATGCAGACATGAATCAATTAGTTTTTCCATTGCCAGAATACCAATACACAATGCAAACATGAATCAATTCGTTTTTCCATTGCCAGCATACCAATACAAAATGCAGACATGAGTCAATTCATTCTTTTTTCATTGCCAAAATACCAATATGAAATGTAGACAATAGTAAGAGAACTGAAAGGATCCAACTAGCCAAGGAAAACAACGGAGGTAGACGGTTGATACGTTCGTCCTTGGCTCATCATCCTCACACAAAAAAGTAGGGTGTTGAGATCCATAGGTCTATTAACGTCGAAGCGACGACCATAGACTAGGCTCCTGGTTGACTGCTCAGGCGAGGACTGATGAGCTAGGGACGAAGGGAAAACAACTACAATGGTCACAATCAATACACCACAGGGTGTTCAAGACATGCGGGGAAATGAAGGCCATGGGAGTCAATCAATCATCGAGCTAGTCTATAAAAATTCCAGTCAACAATCTAGACAATAAATATACTTACCCAATTAAACAAGCAGATCCCAAGCATAAATCCTACAACAATCTACCATACAAAATGAAGAAAATGTATCGTCGCCTGATCGCCCGCTCTAAGTTGAAGTCCCATGTGCTCTGTGCAACTCCCTCTTGTTGACCGACGAGACTTCACCAGTATCTCCCAGCCAATGCTAGGGGTACTTTTCTTCCCCCTTAGCCCCTTGAGCCGCAAAGGGGCCACACACACTATCCAGATATTCAGCTCGCCCCCAGCTCGCCTCGCAAAGCTCAGCTACCACTCCTCACCGAGTTGGATATCTCAACTCCCACAAGCTAAGTCAGTCAAGTAGAGATCTTTGCAGCGTAACGTTACACAAAACAAAAGACCCCTTTCATCCTTCTCCTCCCTCCATTATATAGAATTTACAAGTCCTTTACCTTCCCAAAATCCCATTTAATTTAATGTTTAATAAATTAAATCCTAAAAAATCCTCCCCGTACAAGTGTCACCCATCCCTTTCATTCCTCCATAAATTTATTTATTTAATTAATTAATTACCCCTATTTTCCTCACCCACCTAGAGTCACTCCTAGAATCGCTTCTAGGTGTCTCCAAAATCCCTTACAGGTTTTAATGACTTTCCCCATTATTAATTTGCTAGTTCAATTTAAAATTAGATTGCTCTTAAATACTAGATACCTTACTAAGTTTGACTTTCTGTTTTTTCCCTTGTGTTTCCCTTTTCTTTTTTATGTTTCTCTCTTTTCCTAGTTTCCTAAATATTTTAGATTTCCCTCTTTCCCCTTTTCATTTAGAACTCAAATTGGCAGTGTAGAAATTAACCCTTTTCCCTTTTAATTAATAAATTTTAAATTATCGTAAAACAATAAAACAATTATTTCCCTTTTTTTAATTTTATCCTAACAGATTTTAATGAATCAATTAAATTGCTTACTCCCTTCTTGTTACAAGATTTAACGAAGGTTATATTTCTTATATATATATTTTAAATAAGTAGATAAAATTTTACCACTAGCATAATTTAGACCTAGACCTTAAATTTTCGTGCTGGGTGACCATTTATTAAGGAAATTGTTTTTAAAAATTATTATCACGTTATTTTTCCTAAGGCCATCTAGGTTCATTCATTTATTATTAACAACACGACGTGCCCTTCAGGATGCACTACGTGCTCCAAGGGTGCCACTCGCCTCTTTCCATTTTTCTTGTGCGACGTGCCCTTTAGGACGCACCACGTGCTCCAAGGGTGCCACTCACCTCTTGACTGACTTGGTAGACATCAAAAACCCCTAGATTCAATACTCCGCTAGGTGAAATTGTGGGAGACTAAGGGCCTCTAAGGAATAAGGCCCCCGCCTTATTGCGTGCCCCTTAGAATCATTGTGAGTGACTGTCGCAGTCTGCCCTCACGGCATCGTGGGTCCTCTCGAACTAGGTAAACATTAACCTACAGTTCGAGCCACGGCGAGAGTGCTAGTAGGTTGTGGCAGGGCTGCTGTCCACACCTCTCCCTCAACATCTTTGGTAGTCGTGTGTGACCCCTCTACTCCACATGTGAGTCTAGTCAACAAGCTATCATCAGCCTGCATCATCAATGAATCATGTCAGAAATATATCCATAATCATCTCATCTAATCAGATGCACTAATATCACAATAAAACAATCAAACCCCAATGGTACACTCCCCAACTCGATCCGGAGTCCAAGGGGTTCCATCGATGCTTATGCATCCTCGAGGTCCAAAATCTTGCACACTCAGTAAAATCGAATCAATATCACCTGTCTATGTCAATGCAGTAAAACAATAGGTCACCAACCCATAACACCTCATAATCAAAATCAATGTTTTAATAGCATAACATCTGGATCACTTGAGAGCAAGTGTCCTCAAATAATAAGTTCACTCAGTGCGCAAGAGAGGGATGTTACATACACCCCCTCTTGGTCTAAACTTTGTCCTGAAATTTCACAGTATAAATGCCGAAATAAAGTGTATCATAGTATCATAAGCTTATCTATCAAACAAAAATGGAAATTGTTGGTGCATATCATATGCGTCCTCCCAGGTCACCGAGTGTGGACTATAGTTGTCCCACTGGACCTTGACCTTCTCTACCATTCGACGTCGTAGTTGGCGAATGCGGTGATCCAATATGTATATCGGCTCAGCAGTGAGTGCCCCCTCATCCGACACCCGCCAGGTGCTCAAGTCAAAACATGTGTAGGATCACTAAACAAAATTTCTCAAACAAAGACGTGAAATACATTGTGCATACGCCTCAAGGAATCAGGCAAGGCTAGTCAATAGGCCACGGGCCTCTCCTTTTCATAATCTCATAGGTTACCACGAACCTAGGAGATAGTTTAGCCCCTTTTTCCAACTGGATCGAACTCTTATGCGGTTTCAATTGCAAGAATACTCGATCGCCACATCGTAACTATGGTCGACATGACACGCATCGACATAACTCTTCTGTCGATCCTGTGCTTCCTGGATCCTTTGTCTTATAGCTTGCATTTAAACTACCATTTCTTGGATCTCTTTCGGTCCCACCAGGACCCTATCCTCATTTCGATCCCAACTCAAAGGCGTTTGACATAATCGCCTGTAAAGAAAATCGAAGGGATCCATCTTAATGGTTCTTTGGTAACTATTGTTATAAGGGAATTCCACCAATGGAAAGCATTCTTCCCAACACTTTTGCCAGTCCATCACGTACATGCGCAACATGTCCTCCAAGGTCTGGTTCGTTCATTCGGTCTGCTCGTCAGTCTCCGGGTGATACACCGTACTAAAGTTAAGTTGGGTTCCTTGGAAACTCGTCCAAAATCGTCCAGTAAACACCAATCCTTGATCGGATATAATCCTCTTAGGCATGCCATGCAGCCTCACAATATCATCGATGAAAACTCTAGCTATGTCAGGTTCCTGATACGTTGTATGCACAGGAATAAAGTGAGCACTCTTTTTCAAAGTGTCTACTACTACAAAAATTGAATCATGTCTCCTTGTCATCAGTTGCAATCCAACAATAAAATCCATCGAAATAACCTCCCATTTTGATTCCAGAATAGCGTGTGGCTGTAGTAATCCTGCCGGATGTCTATGTTCAGCCTTCACTTGCTGACATTCTAGACATCGGGCCACATAGTTGACTATATCTGCCTTCATTCCCTTCCAAAAGAATAAGGGTTTAAGGTCTGCCCTCATCTTCGTGACTCCCGGGTGAGCCATGTAAACTTCTCTATGAGCCTCGCTTAGGATCAACATCCTCAACTCGTCATTCGATGGTACGTAAATTTGATTTTAAAACCTCAATAAACCATCGCTATCAAACGAAAATCGTTCAAATCTTGGTACCATCATTGTGTTTTGTCTACTAAAACCCTCAACCTCTTTGTACCAGTCATCGTCACGCTGTAAAGTTAGAATCTTTTCACATAGAATCATCAGAAGAGGCAACACCGAAAAGATGCGTGGTCTCCAACTCAATGCATATGCCACTCAGTTCATTGTTCCTTTTATGTAAGTAATCTCGAAGTCATACTCGCTAAGCAATTCTGACCAACATCGTTGTCGGGCGTTCAGGTCGCTTTGTGTAAAGATGTGTTGTATTCCACAGTGGTCCATTTTTAGTTAAAACTTTCGTCCAACAAGGTAGTGTCTCCAAACCTTCAAGGCATAAATGATGGCTAACAACTCCAAGTCGTGCATCGTGTAGTTCTCCTCATGCCTTCTCAGTTTCCTCGAGATGTATGCGATCACTCTTCCATTTTGCATCATGACTCCGCCTAAGCCTTCCTTGGATGCATCAGTGCATACCAAGAAGTTTGTGTCCATGTCAGGGACCTTTAGTATTTCTGTTGTTGTCAACAACTCCTTGATCCTTCAAAATGATTCCGTGCATTTCTCGGTCCAAACAAATTTCTTGTTCTTCTTCTGCGATTCTATGATCGGATTTGCTATCTTCGAAAATCCCTCGACAAACCGTCGATAGTATCCTGCTAAACCCATGAAGCTACAAACTTCCGGGACATTCGTCGACGCAGGCCATTCCATAATAGCCTCAACCTTGGTTGGATCCATGGTGATACCTTCACCGGAGATGACATGCCCTAAGTAGTGAATCTTAGATTGATAAAATGAGCATTTGGACAACTTCCCATACAACTTGTGCTCTCACAAGCACTGTAGTACCAAGCGTAAGTGCTCGTCATGCTCCTCCGTCGTCCAAGAGTAAATCAAAATATCGTCAATGAATACTTGAACAAACTTTTCCAAGTACTCACGGAACACACCGTTCATCAAACTCATAAATACCCTTAGGGCGTTTGTCAGTCCAAACAGTAAAAAAATAAACTCGTAATGTCCAAACCTCATCTTAAAGGCAGTCTTAGGGACATCATCCTCCTTGATCCGTAACTGGTGATACCCTGATCGCAAAAAAATCTTTGAGAATACCATCGCACCCTTCATCTGATCGAAAAAATCATCAACCCTCGACAATGGATATTGATTCTTGATCGTGGCCTTGTTCAATTGATGGTAGTCAATGCAGAGCCTCCATGATCCATCCTTCTTTCATATGAAAATAATAGGTGCACCCCATGGTGACACACTTGGATGTATCAGTCCCAGGTCCAACAATTCCTTCAACTGCATTCTCAACTCCTGTAACTCTGGGGTTGACATCCAATAAGGTGTTCTAGCTATCGGTTCAGTTCCCAGTTTTAGGTCTATAGTAAACTCCAATTCCCTCTCCAGCGACATCCTAGGTAACTCCTCCGGAAATACGTCCGCAAAATCTCTCACCACCGGAAGGTGTTCTAGACCTTCCGCTACTCCCTTCTCATTTAACGCAAGGATCTCATAAAGATTTCACCCCTTGCACATGCTCTTCCGTAGCTTCAAGGAAGAGATGAACCTCAGGGAAACTCCCTGGTTCCATCCTACAATCACACATCTTTGTCCCTCGTCATCGACCAAACTCAACCGTTTCGTCTTACAGTTGAGTATTGCCTCATGCGATTCCAACCAGTCCATACCAATCACGACATCATAAGATCCTAAGATCATGACATACATGTTGGCCCTTGTGACAAACTCTCCCAAGTTAAGGATACAGCTTGTAACCTTTCCTCCAACCTTTTGTTTGGCTCCCGAAGCCATCTCTACGAAGCTAAAATCATCTTGTTCGACTGCCTTTACCTTAATCCTTTTTAGCGCTGCACCCAAAATGAAACTCTCAGTAGCACCGGGATATATCAAAATACTAAGGGTCTGGTCAACGACGGTACCCGACGTCTCGAGCACAGTCGACTGATGATTTGCCTTACGGTTATTCACCGCTACATAAATCCGATGGGCCTTGCCCATATCTCCCACGGTAGTGGGTCCAGTTGATCCAGATTCTCTAGTCCTCTCCACCAGGAAGTTGCGCTGGTAGTGTGGCTCCCCACACGTCCAACACCCCTTCTTTGGTCTAGTACTCCTGGTACCCGGAGTAGAAGATGAATTCTAACAATAAGGCCAAACTCGAACTTCTTGACCTTAAATTTCTGGGTAACTTGGTGCGAAGCATATCGAAGAAGCTCCAAAACAGGCCTCGTACTCGGGCACTGTGCGATTACCTCGTCGCAAGGCGTCGAACTCGTTGAGCTAACACTCAATGAATTCCTTAGAAACATACCTCTCCTGGAATCATCCCTTGAATAGTTCCCATGACATGTCGTTGACGACCATGTTCGAAAGGGGCAAGAGCGTCTTCCGCCATAAAAGAGAACTCCCTTTTAGTCAAAAGACCACCATGTGGACCTTCATGCTGGAGTTCGTAAACACGAAGTGTGAAGCACACACCTTTCTATACAACTATGATTCGACGATAGCACCGTCCATAACACTCGTGGACACTAGAACTCATCTCTCTCGAGATCTGGGAGGATGCTAATGGTACTAGCTATTGTGCATTGTTAACCCTCAGGGGCGCCCTCTAAATGCGATCTTCATGAGGACACATTAAGATTTTTACTTAATGCAAGGGTTAATACTCACAAGTTTACTGCAGTGGAAAGCCTGACGATTCGCAGTCGTAGGATTGAACCCACTCTGATACCATATATAAGGACCCCTCTTCGTTACGACTACAAGTAAATAACAATGCATTTTTTTTTTTTTTTTTGGAAGAAAGGCGACGACAACGAGAGTTAACCACACCACTGACGAAGAACGCAAGCACGCATTCCAGCAAAACATGCAACTATGACTCCACTCACTAACATAAGGGAAACTGGGTGAATCAAGCGTAGAACAACAAGGAGGAACGACTACCCACCCGACACAAAATGAACATGCGTACAAGCTAAGGGACAACATCCTCATCCCGATGCAACATGCAAACAACGAGGACTAGAACCTCTAGGCGCACGAAACCAATTCCTGAAGGCATTCAACCCATGTGCCATAAAGCAACTGGCAATGCTTGACAACACTCACACAGAACACACTGACTTTGACCAAGTTCTCACTCGCCGCTATCCCATAGGGCGTGCCATGATCCTGTCATCAAGAATCATGCCGTTCCCAGGTGATAGACGCGTCAATAACCTTGGTGCAACATAAGCTATCTGGATCGAGGACTCTAGACAAACGGACGTGATAGGAACCAAATATCAATAAGAAAAACCACACCCATACCCTAACAATCGGTCGACGAAACGTGAGAGGAGGAAGACAAGGGATGACGCAAGCCAATACACGACATCATCCTCGACCCAACCAATCACCCAGTCTAAACCAGTCAATGAATACAATCTATTTTAACATGGGTTCCATTCTAAACGGGGCACATCAAAGTTACAATCAGTGAATAATGCACCCGCTAATTTAACGTTAATACAATCAATCTTGCAAGTCTAAGTAAGAAATATTTAAACTATAATTATAAATACCATCTAACCTCCATTATAATCAATTTAGCAAGTCTAAAATTGACAATCTAGTCTTTACTCACCAACCTAATTTTAATCATTAATACAACCTAATTGGGCAATTCTACATTAATCCAAAATCTCCATTCAACTATCCATTAAATTGAATAACAATATTAACAAGCTTAATGTAGGATGCTACTATTATAACACCTATGAACAATTTAATATCAACATGTAGTCTAGCTATATTGACCAAACCAATAATACTAGTTGTTTATTATCATTGAGAAGGAAACTGCTAACTACTAACATCGTTGTCGCAATATAAGACACCAATTAACATAGCAGTTACCTAAAAATTAAATTAGAAATAACAAGGCCATTTACATGACTGATATCATAACAAGTAATAAATAAATAACAAGGAGATTAACATGTTGATTAACATAACAATTAATATAACAATAACAAGGCAATTACATGATTGTTAACATAACAATTAATATCTCAATAACAAGGTGATTTCATACTGTTTAACCATTTAACTCGCTGTGACAATTAATCAAAAAGAAGGAATCTGTTGATCATTAACTCACAGTAGCAAATAACATGGCAATTAATAAGGCAATAATATAGCTTTTATCATTGCAATTAAGATGGTAATTAATAGTAAAATGCATGCAACATTTAAGGCAAAATGGTGTCCAATCCAGCAATCGCAGTCAACCATTTAAATGGGCAAAACGTGGTCACACTAGCAGCAAAACGCAGTCCCAGTTAATGGAGAATCACTGTGCCATACCTCAGCAAGCACATGCTACCAATTAATGGCAATTTGTGGGTATTTAACAACAACTCAGTCCATCGTTTGAAAGAAAAAACATGGGCATTTAAAACGACAATCTCAGTCTCATTTGGAAGCAAAAACGTGGGCATTTAAAACAACAAACTCAGTCTCATTTGCAAGCAAAAACGTGGGCATTTTAAACGACAATCTCAGTCTCATTTGAAAGAAAAAATGTGGGCATTTTAAATGACAAATCTTTGTCTCATTTGAAAGCAAAAACGTGGGCATTTTAAATGGCAAATCTCTGTCTCATTTGAAAGCAAAAATGTGGGCATTTTAAATGGCAATCTCTGTCTCATATGAAAGAAAAAATATGGGCATCTAAAACCACAAACTCAGTTTCATCTGAAAGAAAAAATGTGGGCATTTTAAACAGCAAACTCAGACTCATTTGAAAGCAAAAACATGGGCATTTTAAACGGAAAATCTCTGTCTCATTTGAAAGAAGAAAAAAAATGTGGGCATTTTAAACGACAATTTTTGGCAACTTTTAAAAGCAAAAACGTTTTTCCATTTCCAGGATACTAATACAAAATGCAGACATGAATCAATTCGTTTTTCCATTGCCAGAATACCAATAAAAAATGCAGACATGAATCAATTCGTTTTTCCATTGCCAGAATACCAATACAAAATGCAGACATGAATCAATTCATTTTTCCATTGCCATCATACCAATACAAAATGCAGAGATGAGTCAATTCATTTTTTTTCATTGCCAGGATACTAATACAAAATGTAGACAACAATAAGAGAACCAAAAGGATCCAACCAACCAAGGACAACAACGGAGGTAGACAACTGATAGGTTCGTCCTTCGATCATCATCCTTGCTTAGAAAAGCAGGGCGTTGAGATCCATAGGTCTATTAACACTAAAGCGACGATCGTAGATCAAAATCCTGGCCGAATGCTCAGGTGAGGACTGATGATCTAGGGACGAAGGGAAAACAACCACAATTGTCACAATCAATACACCATAGGGCGGTCAAAACATGCGGGGAAATGAAGGCCATAGGAGTCAATCAATCATCGAGCTAGTCTATAAAAATTTTAGTCAACAATCTAGACAATCAATATACTTACCCAATTAAACAAGCAGATCCCAAGCATAAATCCTACAACAATCTACCATACAAAATGAAGAAAGCATACCATCGCCTGATCGCCTACTCGGAGTTGAAGTCCCATGAGCTCCGTGCAACTCCTGCTTGTCGATCGACGAGTCTTCACTGGTACCTCCTAGCCAATGCTAGGGGTACTCTTCTTTCCCCTTAGCCCCCCGAGCCGCAAAGGGGTCACACACACTATCCATAGATTCAACTAGCCCCCAGCTCACCTCGCAAGGCCGAGCTACCACTCCTCACCGAGCTGTGTATCCCAACGCCCACAAGCTAAGTCAGTCAAGTAGAGATTTCTGCAGTGTAACGTTACGCAAAACAGAAGACCCCTTTCATCCTTCTCCTCCCTCCATTATATAGAATTTCCAATTCCTTTACCTTCCCAAAATCCCATTTAATTTAATGTTTAATAAATTAAATCCTAAAAATCCTCCCCGTACAAGTGTCACCCATCCCTTTCATTCCTCTTAAATACTAGATACCTTACTAAGTTTGACTTTCTGCTTTTTCCCTTGTGTTTCTCTTTTCTTTTAATGTTTCCCTCTTTTCCTAGTTTCCTAAATATTTTAGATTTCCCTCTTTTCCCTTTTCATTTATAACTCAAATTGGCAGGTGTAGAAATTAACAATTTTCCCTTTTTAATTAATAAATTTTAAATTATCGTAAAATAATAAAACAATTATTTCCCTTTTTTTAATTTTATCTTAACAGATTTTTATGAATCAATTAAATTGCTTACTCCCTTCTTGTTACAAGATTTAACGAAGGTTATATTTATTATTTATTTTGTTTATATATATATATTAAATAAGTAGATAAAATTTTACCACTAGCATAATTTAGACCTAGACCTTAAATTTTCGTGCTGGGTGACCATTTATTAAGGAAATTGTTTTTAAAAATTCTTATCACGTTATTTGTCCTAAGGCCATCTAGGTTGATTCATTTATTATTAACAACATGACGTGCCTTTTAGGACGCACTAGGTGCTCCAAGGGTGCCACTCACCTCAATGTTCCCTCGCACGACGTGCACTTCAGGATGCACTACGTGCTCCAAGGGTGCCACTCACCTCTTTCCATTTTTCTTGCGCGACGTGCCCTTCAGGATGCACCGCGTGCTCCAAGGGTGCCACTCGCCTCTTGACTGACTTGGTAGACATCAAAAACACCTGGAGTCAATACTCTACTAGGTTAACTTGTGGGAGACTAAGGGCCTCTAAGGAATAAAGCCCCATCCTTATTGCACACCCCTTAGAATCATCATGAGCGACTATCGCAGTCTGCCCTCATGACATCGTGGGTCCTCTCGAACTAGGTAAACATTAACCTACAGTTTGAGCCATGGAGGGAGTGCTAGTAGGCTATGGCAGGGATGCTGTCCACACTTCTCCCTCAACATCTCTGGTAGTTGTGCATGTCCCCTCTACTCCACATGTGAGTCTGGTTGGTAGGCTATCGTCAGCCTACATTATCAACGAATCATGTCAGAAATATATCCATAATCATATCATCTAATTAGATGCACTAATATCACAATAAAACAATCAAACCCCAATGGTACACTCCCCGACTTGATTCAGAGTCCAAGGGGTTCCATCGATGCCTCTGCATCCTCGAGGTCCAAAATCCTGCACACTCAGTAAAACCAAATCAATAGCACCTGTCTATTTCAATGCAGTAAAACAACAGGTCACCAACCCATAACGCCTCATAATCAAAATCACTGTTTTAATAGCATAAAATCTAGATCACTTGCGAGCAAGTGTCCTCAAAGAATAAGTTCGCTTAGTGTGCAAGAGCGGGATGTTACAATGATAGTGCTGAAACAATCCATTGAGATCTTAATCTTGGCGTCAATGTAAAAATGATCACAAGTGATCAATTTTCCATTGCCAAAGAGATAGGGAGAAGGCTTGGAATGGGTACAAACATGTACCCTTCATCTTCGTTGCTCGATAATGATAAGGATGCATCAATTGCATCTCTTCCTGTTGATGAATTGATTGAAAAGGCTGATGGCTTTGCTGGGGTGTTTCCATAACACAAATATGAGATAGTGAGACGGCTTCAGGAAAAGAAGCATATCTGTGGACGGTGTTAATGATGCTCCAGATAAAATAAATCATGCAAACAAACATGGTGAGGCTACACTCACTTCTATATTATGTAATGAATATAGATTACATATTTATATAGGAAAAGACTCTCCGGAGTCGGATACATGCAAACCAAAGACAACTAGACTCTTAACTAAGAACTGACTCTTAACACGCCTACAACTGACTCTCACAACTAAAGCTTATAACTGGAGCTTTCTCCATTATTTCCAAGTCTCCCCCTTAATGGAGAATGGATTGACTTCTACACCTAAAATGTCCCTAAACAGTTCAAACTTAATCTTTCCAAGAGTCTTAGTGAAAATATCAGCAACATTTTCACTAGTATTACAATACACAAGAGTTATTTCATTTGACTACAACTTTTCTCGAACAAAATGATACTGAGCTTCAACATGATTTGTCCTTGCATGAACAATAGGATTCTTTGGAATATTGATTGAACTTTGATTGTCACATCTGATCATCGTAGGTTCCTTTCATTCTTCTCCAACATCTTGAAGAAATCTTCTTAACCAAATAACTTCACAAGTTGTTGCACACAAGGCTTTATATTCTGCTTCAGTAGAAGACAAAGATACAGTAGGATGATTTTTACCGCTCCATGAAATAACCCCGGATCCAATGCTTAACACATATCCAGTGGTTGATCTTCGATCATCCAGATTGCCAGCCCAATTAGAATCTGAATAACCTATCAACTCAACATCAGATGCATCAGTATATTTAATACCATAATCAAGTGTACCTTTTCGATACCTAAGTACTACCTTTGCTGCATTCCAATGGATTTCATGAGGTTTCACCATGAACTGACTTAACACACTCACATAATATGAAATATCAGGTTTGGTTGTGGTGAGATAATTTAGACTACCCACCATCTGTTTATACACAGTGCCATTCACCTCCTTCGAACCATCATCACAAGATAGTTTCACATTTTGTTGCATGGGAATAGTAGAAGACTTACATTGATCCATTTTAAATCTCTTAAGTATTTCTCTAATATACTTACTCTGACAAACAAAAGTTTGGCCTGCATTTCTCCAAACTTCAAGACCTAGGCAGTAATGTAACTCACCAAGATATTTCATTTCAAATACCTTTGATAACTGCTCCTTGATTACATCAATTTACTTCTCTGCATTTCCTGTACTTATTAAATCATCAACATATAATGAAATCAATACTATATACCCCTGTTCATCAAATTTGGTATACAGATTTGGATCACTTTTTCTCCGCATAAAACCCCGTTGAAGAAAGAAAGAGTCTATCTTCTCATACCATGACCTAGGTGCCTGTTTTAGTCCATACAATGCTTTCTTTAACTTACACACTAAGTGTTCTTGCCCCTTTTCAACAAACCCTTCAATTTGAGTAAGGTAAACCTCTCCCTTTAACTCACCATTCAAAAATGAAGATTTAACATCTAACTGATGCAACTTCCAATGATACTTTGTAGCTAAAGCGATTAACATTCTGATAGTATTCGATTTAGCTACTGGTGCAAATGTTTCAGCATAATCAATACCTTCTGTTTGTAAATACCCTTTTGCAACCAGTCTAGCCTTATACTTATCTATACTACCATCTGATTTAAACTTGGGTTTGTATATCCATTTGCATCCAATGGGCTTCTTATGTTTAGGCAATTCAGTCAATTCCCAAGTATTGTTTTTCATTATA
>ML783525.1:1056284-1082566 GCA_009831015.1 Picea engelmannii | reverse complement strand
AACAGTTCGGAAGTGGTCCAGTAGATCCTTCACTATGCAATAATTCTTGAAGAATTCAACCTTCAAGTTCTGATCTGTAATGGTGGACACAAAGATCAAATTTTTCTTTATTCCTGGCACATACACCACATTGCGAATGTGACGAACAATACCATTCGAAAATGTCACAGTAATGTCTCCATATCCCTTGATCTGATGAGCACGGTTATCTCCAAGATATATGTTGGCACCATTCTGTGTTTCTTTAAAATTAGCATACCAATTTTTATTACTAGTCATATGTACTGATGCTCCAGAATCCACAAACCAGGCATAAGAATCATCCATTTCAGTAGATAAAGCAGCGTTAGACACAAACAGCCTAAGATCCCATGAGTCAAAATTCAGGGGTTCATCAATATCATCACTAGCAATAAATAATCTGTGATCTTGATTTGAAGATTTTTCTGCATAATGACCTGAATGTGTTCTAGGTTTATTCCTAGCCTCATCACTTTTCTTCTTATGATAGTCTTTAACCATATGTCCAGGTCGACCACAATAAAAACAATTCTTTGACTCATTCCTATCATATTGCATACCTTGATTTGGAGATTGTCTTCTCTGCGATGAACCGCCTCTCTGCCATGAACCGCCTCCTCTGCCTTTTACTCCTGATCTCCCTCTCGCAGATCTATTATTTGACCACAGTGCCAAATCTTTACTCTGAGGCTTCAGATTCCCGCACCTCTCTTCCTCTTGCAACAAAATACCTGTTAGTTCTTCAAACGTAGGAGGTTTCTCCCTTGCTGCAAGACCTGTTATGAACATATGATAGTCTTCTAGCATACCATTTAAGGTAATAGTCACTAGATTAGTATTGGAAACAATTTCCCCTATATTTACTAGCTTGTCTTTCACCTCTTTAATATGACTCAAAAATGAACTAACAGATTCATTTCCATCCATCTTAATTCCTAGCAATTTAGTTTTTAGGAACAAAATGCGATTTGTGTTGCTAGTTTCATACAATGCTTTAAGAGCTATCCATGTAGCAGCAGAAGTTGTAGCGTCTCTAATATGTGGAACTATGCTATCTTTAAATGACATGCACAACAATACCTTTGCCTTGTTTTCGCACTTCTCCTAGTCTTGGATATGTGCTGCTGTCGCACCTGCAGCCACATCAGGTTTCAGTTCAGTTCCCTTCGCAATGTTCCAAACACCATAGCCCTCCATGAGTGTTTGCATCTTGAATTTCCAGTTAATGAAATTCGAGCCATCTAACTTGTTGGCTTCATTGAGGTAGGTCTCTGCCAGCGGATTCGCCATCGCTGCAATTTAGTCTCTGCAAGAAAATCACCAAGGATATGCAACTTTTTGTCGAGTGCTGAGCAGTCTGTCGCTCTACCTTTGGATCCACTGATCCAAATCTACCTTTGTTCTTAACTTAAATCATGCATGCATGCACCTTAATATCCAAAATATCCACTTTTTAAATAGCCACTTCACTATTTGAAAGACTTATAACTCCCTCTTCACCTATAGAAGCCTCACACCACTTTATATATATATAAAAAAAACAAGATAAATTTCTTAAAAAAAACTTTTCCCTTTTTTATTTAAATACACATGCATCCACTTAGAAATCAATAGCCATCCACTAAGCTAAGCTATGATATCCTTTATCCTTTAATAGATCCACTTTATTTAAAAAATATATCCTCTTTTAATAAACTTCAAAAAGAGATTCACTTTAATCAAATTTAAGTGAGCTTCAAACTCCACTTTTTCAACATATATCCACGCATGCATTCAAACATGTCTTATATCCACCTTTTAAAAAAAAAACATGAACCTTCACGATTTATGATTTATGGTGTACTCCCCTGTGTAGATGCAGTTGTAGCTGATGCATGTTCAAGCTTTGTAACAAGTATCATTTACAATGATGAGTTCTCATCACGGCTTTTAGTGACTTCAATCCTTCGTTTGCGGGCAACAACACTGGCAGCACTAGTAGCAGTCTTCACGCAGCTTTGCACAAAAAATCGATCGACCGCTCCTTTAATTCAGCAAGTGGAGCGCTGGCGCTTGGGGTCAATGGAAACAGGAGCGTTGCAACACTCTGTCCGTGTAGAAGGGTGGCGTCGACGCAACAACGCTCGCATAAGCATTCAACGGGAGCGCCGAGGATCGAAAAACCGAATGTGAGGAGTGTGGGAGCGTCGATGCACTCTACCACTGTATAGTGGGGCACTCTCAAAAAACAAATTTGAGATTTCGTTCTTGGATCTCGCCTCAGAGAGCTGGAACTCCAACCCGCTCTGATACCAAGATAAAATAAACATAGCAAACAAACATGGTGAGGCTATGCTCACTTCTGTATTATGTAATGAAGACAGATTACATCTTTATATAGTAAAAGACTCTCCGGAGTCGGATACATGCAAACCAAAGACAACTAGACTCTTAACTAAGAACTGACTCTTAACACGCCTAGAACTGACTCTCACAACTGAAGCTTATAACTGGCGCTTTCTCCATTATTTCCAAGTGCAACCTTGAAAAAGGCAGATATTGGAATTGCAGTGACAGATGCAACTAATGCAGCCAGAAGTGCATCCGATATTGTGCTCACTGAGCCAGGGCTGAGTGTTATTATTAGTGTTGTTCTAACAAGTCGTTCTATCTTTCAGAGAATGAAGAACTACACTATATACGTTGTGTCAATCACTATTCGTATTGTGCTGGGTTTCCTGCTTATTGCTTTGATATGGAGATTTGACTTTTCTCCATTCATGGTTTTGATCATAGATATTTTGAATGATGGTACAATTATGACCATTTCTAAGGATCGCGTTAAGCCATCCCCTCAGCCTGACAACTGGAAATTGAGGGAAATATTTGCAAATGGGGTTGTTTTGGGAACATACCTTGCAGTAATGACGGTGATATTTTTCTGGGCTATGTACCAGACTGATTTCTTTCTGAACAAGTTTAGAGTAAGGTCTATCAAGAAAAGTCCGGATGAGTTAACATTTGCGCTATACTTACAAGTCAGCATTGTGAGCAAAGCTCTCATTTTTGTCACATGATCTCGCATCTGGTCATTTGTAGAACGACCTGGTCTTCTGCTTATGACTGCATTTGTTATTGCCCAGCTGATTGCAACAATCCTGGCCATTTATGTCGACTTTAGATTTGCTAACATCAAACCTATTGGTTGGGGCTCGGTAGGAGTTATTTGGCTTTACAGTCTGGTGTTCTATTTTCCTTTCGATCTCTTTAAGTTCGATGTTCACTACGTCATGAGCGGCAAGGCTTGGGATAATCTTATTGAACGCAAAACTGCCTTCACATCTAAGAAACACTATGGTAAGAGGAGCGTGAAGCACAATGGGCTCATGCTCAACGCACATTACATGGTCTTCATCCACCTAAAAAACATTTATTCAATTAAAAGAGCAGCTACTGAGAGTTGTCAGAAGTCACTGAACAAGCAAAGAGGCGTGATGAAGTTGCTAGGCTTAGGGAGTTGCATACATTAAGGGGTATGTCAAGTCTATGGCCAAGCTGAAGGGTATTGATATCTTTCTTTTTGCAATGTCAACTCATGAAATTTCACTACTACCTGTGTATACACACGAGTTTAGTGTTTTTGTTTCCTTTACTTCAATTCTATTTAATGTGTTGCAAATACCCGTGTATACACCAGTTTAGTGTTTTTGTTTCCTTTACTTCAATTCTATTTAACGTGTTGCAATATATTTGTCTTTGAGGGCAATAAAAATAACAACTGTGTTGTGGGTTATAATTTCTACTCTTATTTTGTGTGGTAATTTCTATGATTATTTAATGTCTAGGTTTGTAATAGACTCTATTGTAGATTATATTTATGGGTGTAAATACATGCACGAATTGCAACTAGATTCTTTGGTATGGGTGGTTTTATGTACATTTTATTTCAATACCACTTGATGGTTTATGGTTGTTTGACACTATGAGATCACCTATATATGGGTCTGCTTATATAATCCTTTTGTAATGGTTAAAGTAGTTTCCATTCATAAAGGATATGGAGAAAACAATGTGGTGAACCGGGTTAATTTCCTCTCTCTCTCTGGGTTTGTTGTTTTTCCTTTGCTTCATTTCTATTTATTGTGCTACAATATATTTGTCTTTGTTGTTATTTCTAACAACTTGCATAAGAGAGATAATTTATGTGAGCACTTGTAGAAATGGTGGAGAGAGAAAAATGGAGAATTGAGAAATCTTAGAACATAATTTTGGAATGCGGAAGTTGCAAATAGAAGTTGTTTTGATCCAAAAGGAACTTTCATTCATGCTAGAATAGAAATCAAATAAGCCAATTGAAATGCCGGATGAAGACTTAGACAAACTGGATCAGATGGCGATAGCCATGATCGTTCTCTCTTTATCGAGCAATGTCTTTTTCAATTTCTAAACATAGAAGATGAAGAAGGGATTGTGTGATCATCTATGAGACAGGTATGAGATGCCCTCTCTGTCGAACAAGGTATTTTTGATGAAGGTATCGTTGCGTAAGTGTGGCCCATATGTGTGGGAGGAGTCTCGAAATAAACCACTCTCTATGTTGGACATTATAGATCTGGAAGGTTAACCTGTCCAACATAATATTGGATTGCTCGACATAGTCCCACACGACATCTCTTGCATGTTGTTTAATCTATTTAATCTCTGTTATGCATTAGGACTCTAATTTTTGCGATTGGAATTCTGTAAGTAAGTCCCTTTTTATATTCTTAAGCTACCTTGCACGTCTCGCTGGGACATTAACCTTATACTTCATATACCATGTCAAATCTTTGTCTCTAAGGGTAGTCTCTAACTCTGTGATATTAGCTGCCTCGTTTGTGACTTGCTTCACAGACCAAATTGCATCACATATGAACTGATGTTTTTCTCCATAATCTCTTCCTTTCCCATGAAATGCAAAGATCTTGAGGATTGAATCATCCCACGCATGAGTGGCCATACTTGAAATTCCAATTGATACTCTTCACTAGTTGCTACTTGGTACTACTGGCGCTCACAATATTTCTTGCGAAGTTTTGGTAACTTCAGTTTCTACTAGACTTGTGTCTTCTACTTCAGTCACTTTTGAAATTTCTTCCTCGGTTGTTTATTCTTCTTTTAAAATGAACGAGGGGGGTGGTTCAAGGAGTAGGTTACTCCTTGCTATGTTGTCTTCTTCATTGGTGAATGATCATCATACCTACTATTGTTCCTGAGTCTGTACTTAAGGCTCAAAAGTACAGTGTCAAGGCATCCGAAAGTGGGTGAAAGATGGGTAAGAGATTAACGTCAACCTTCGATAAAGGAAACTAGGGAAGATTTCTACGTTGGCGTTGTCCAGCTTCCAACTGTTCCTGAGTATTTATATCTTGTTCAATGGCCGCCCATGAATGTTCAAGTTCATCCCGATTATTAGTAGTTTTAAAGATTATGTCAAAAAGATTTAAGGTGATATGCGTTTGGTTCGATAGTCCGGGTTCGATATTAGGCTGTGTTGCTGCAGGGACAGTCATGGAGGAACAGTAAGAGTAGAAAGGATTTAAAGAGAGATTAAATGCTGTCTCAATTTGGTCGAATAAAAGAGAATTTTGCGTTTCAGGAATAAAAAAGAAATACAAATTGAAGGCTCTTTCCCATAACTGTATTATATTTTAATATAAAGGTGTGAGGTGAGAGAAAAACATTTAGCTGCATATAACGCAAGGTTCCTGTCAAAGAGAAAACTCACATATAAACAGAAGAGGAAATTAGTAAGAAAATAACTGACATAGCAAAGAATATATGTAGAATTTTGAAAGTGCAGATTGGTCTTACACCCACTGATAGCTAGTGTAGAGGAAAGACAATAAACAAATACATAAAACCAAAATCCTTTCGTTATAGTAGTGGTCGTACTAAAGTATAAAAAAGCACACCAATTATGAATAATGGAATGAAATGAAACATGAACTACAAAGAAACAAACTTGTAACACAGTCTTGACGGAATCGAGAATCTCCAGATTTGCTTATATTAACTTCTCGAATGCAAAAACTCTATTACAATCGACACAAAAAAGGTCCAGCCCTGTTTATTTCTTTTTGTGATATATTTATACAATTTTACAGATCAGTTAGAATCTCAATGGTTACACAAATTCGGTTACAACCGAGAGGAGCACAATCACTCCCTTTCTCCTACTCTATTTTCACTTGGTGCCAGGTACTCGTCTTCGCGTGGATTCGGTGCAGGCGATACATCTTTCCACAAACTAAGATACGAGCTGCAAAGGTTCCACTTGACAGCTGGCCTCAGCGAAGTAACATTCTCGGGCTAACTGTTGCAGCTTGTCCCCCATTTGTTCATCGACGATGTCGAGGGAACTTAATTGCGCAATGGACTGGATCAAATGCTTATCAATTCAGGCCATGTTTACCATATCTATCTGAGAGATATTGGCCGAATCTCTCTCCTCTTTTTCTTTCAGATCGAGTGAGATCTGTTGCACATTTATTTGCATCAATGCTTCTGCATCACCTTGGATGTCGATATCCAACAGCTCCCCATCTATGGAGTTAAAAGCTTCTTCTAAAGAGTGGGTTACCTTTTGTACTTGTTCCTTTCCCAGGGCAATGTTATGCTCCCAATATTTCAATAAAATATTGCCTCTGGTTTGTTCAGGGATGGCAAGCCCAGGAGTGCCTGCCGAAACCCTGTTATTTGTGGCAATGACCGCGTCCTGGAAAGCGACCCGAGCCACTTCGGCCTCCCTTTCCCTAGCAGTCAGGTTCCTGGACACCTGATTCACCAACAGACAGTTCTCCCGGATCTCTCCTATCCTGGCAAGCAAATTCTGCTGTGCCGAAAAGATTTTTCTCCTTATCTCGCTGGCTCGAGATTTAAATATGCCAATGTCTATTTCTCTGCTCTCAGCGATTTCTACCCGAGCCTACAACTGTTCTATCAGATTTCTCTGTTGGCTCGCCTACGCTCTACCATCTCGAACCACTAACTGTGCTTGCTTAAGATTGGTCTTGAGCATTTCTATTTCGTTTTTGTCGGCCATTCTGGCCTGTTCTATCTCCATGTTGGCTTGACCTTTAGCATTCTCTGCGGCTGTAGCCAATCTAGCCTCAAGGGTTCTGATTAGGCGATTCTTCCTTTTTAGTTGGTTATTCAAAAGCCCAACTGAGAATTGATTTTCTGAAGCATATGCCCCTAGCGTTCCTGCGATTTCAGTGGCGAGTTGGTCAGTTTTCTTATTTTTTCCATCGGTCATGATTTTATATTTTTTCGCAGTGGATTCTCCTTCTTGATAGAACTCTCTTTTCACTACCGCCTTCCTCTTTTTATCAAAAAAGAACTCATTTGGAGGGAGTTCCTTTGCTCTTATGGGCCTCAGTTCTTCATTAAATATCCACCCCTCACTGACATTTCCCTGTGCCGACTGCAAGGGTGTGGCTGAGGTGATGGGCTCTCCTATTTGTTTTGCCGAATCTTTTGGAGTACCGATGGGATTATGATCTTTTTGCGTACCTAGAGCCTCTGTTTCAGTCTCCAACTTTTGTTCACCTGGTGGGCCTGGAGTTTTTACTTCAGCCTCTGCACTCTATTCCCTTGGCGGGTCCAGAGTCTTCTCTTCTGCTTCAGGATTCTTCATTTGTTTGCCTTCTTGGTGTTTTCCAAGGTTAGAAATTGTGTCCTCAGCATCTTCAACATTCTTCTATTTTGTCTCAGAAGCAGCCGAACCTCCCAACACAGTGGGAAGACATCTTCGTCTATGTTCCTGGAATTTTAATACAGATACTGTGTCTTTGGGTGCTAATGATTGGATCTGGGCTAGCACTTCTTCATAAGATCTCGCCCCTCGGAAAACGTCGTCCGAGGGTGAATTTTCATGCTCAAATCTCTTGAGCCCGCAATGAGACAAATGGTTGCTCACAACCCTCTGTGGATCATGTTTCTTAATTTCGATGGTGACCAAACTTAGGTCCTCCAGGGCAGCACCCTCGACTTTGGCATGCCCGAAATCTAATAAAGAATAGGAATTCATCCGAATGGGAAAAGAAGCCCATACCTTCTTTGAGTAACCCTTGAGTTCTTTGCTCACTCCTCCAATTACCATTTGCCAGGCGATTTCTCGACAAGCCAGCTTGTCGGGGATGAACAAGGGCACCGCATGAGGGGGAACGGAAGCCCCGAAAACTCTGAAATATGAAAACTCTACCTCCACATACCAATCCGCTATGCCACTCAGATCTGTTGCAATGCTGTCCGAGACGCGAGGTGGTGGATTCCCAAAAATGGCGATATGCAGGGGCACCATCACCCAGTTAAAAATCTCATATGTGAACTTTTTTGCTTTATTCTCCCATAGTTTGTCATGATACTCGTGCACAGGTTTTTCTTGGGCTGGATTCCAAGCCCATCTCATCAAGGGGAATGGTGTCATGGAACATACTGCGTTCATGATATATGCTGACATGAAAAACGAGGACGATTTCCCACTTTCCTTCTGCTCCCGATACTCTGTGACCCTGTTGGCCAAACTGTCTGAGAGCATCTTTTCCTAATTAAACGAGCAACCTTCTGCAACCCGAAATATGAGAGGCACCCACGCGATGTAGAAATGTGATGTGTCTTCTTTCCCAAATAGCCGGCATGTCATCATGGCCACATATTTATACTGTGGCTCCAAAGAAGCGATAGAATATACGCCCTGGTCATTTGCTCTAAATTTCACGGCGCGCGAAACCCAATCTTTAATCAAACCGGGCATGGTTTTGTTGTACTGGGTGCACTCTTTCTCTTTGAATTCCTCCAAGAAATCAACACCATATGTATATTCAGACGTCAAAGGTAGCTTGTACATGGTTTGTATATGCTTGGGCCTAAAAGTCCCAACAGTAACTCGCTGGCTGTTTATGATCGTCCTGGTAGGTAATTCTACATGGTCCAATGACCACCGGATCATGTTGTAATACGGAAGAAACCATGGCATGGTTGCTACTCTGTGCATCCCAGACTAGATGATTATCTTGTATTTGGTGTGTAGATTATCCTTTTCGATGTCGTCGGAGTCATCTGAGTAATCTACCAATTCTGCTTGTAGAACATTTGATACAAATGACCAGTCAGGGATCGACTCGACACTTCGGGGTGAAGTATCGACGACATTGTCTGAGCCCTGTCCCGCGACTTTGACATTTTCCTTTGCTACTTTCCGTGGAGCCATGGCCGCAGTTTGCGTTTTCGCTCTCCTTCGATAGAACTGTGTATACATGCAGAAAGTAGTTAACTCAGAAACGATGAGCTCCGCATGCTATGAAAAATGCATAATGAAACTTAGATCTCGCATATATTTGAAAAAATGGTACTTTTCAAAACAAGCCTGTCAATTCGAAATTAGAAATAAATTTATGCTGTAAAAATCCGATCTTACACATAGATTTACCTTATCTTCCCATTAATGTCATAAATTTTGGCGATTTGACAGTCAGTCGGAGTATGGAGATCAAATAGCTACTTCGGGAAATGTGCAAGCCTCGATGCGCGGGACATATCTCGTTTTATTTTAAATTATCAAAACTTAGCAATGTTAATAACTTTCTCGCTGTTCGTTGTATCGTGGATTTCCTTTTAATTTTTTTAGTCTTCAACTCGTGAGACTGCGAGGACCGTTTTTGGCTTAATTAACAGTAATCTCGATTTAGAGCATCATTAATTTTATAATCAATTTATTCGCCATATCTTGACTCGGAACTTCGAAGACAAGTTTCTGGGAGGTTAGTACACCGAGTCGCGAAACTGCGAGATGGCGATAATTAAGACTCAATTAGGGGGAAGAAAATCTTAGATTAGGCAATTAATTAATCACGCTATAATTACGTCGTGACTTCGTGAGTCAGGGTTTTAAACGCCGTAACTTTCTAAAAGATAGTGCCGAGTGGCGAAATGCCGAGAATAGATTTTAACCATGTTTAGCCCTTTTGCCTTTAATCCTTGACCAGGGTTAGCCCGAAAGAACCTCATGTTCTCGGCTCTCGGAGCTGTAAACATAAAAATTTGAACTTGGCGAACGCCGAGGCGCAAAACCTCGATGACGTCTAATCACTGAGTTAAAATATTTGACCCTGGTTACTATCTTGAGTGAAAACTTAAAACGACTTCGCCGTTTCGTGACTCGGGACGTGTGAATTCATGAGTTATAGTAGTCCGACTTGCGAGATCCCGAAGTAAAACAAACAGAGAGACATTCTTATGAAAGTGGATTTGTTTCGAGAGTAGAAAAGCATCGTTGCTTATGTAATAAGGTTGCAGAGTTTTCAAAGTCTTGGGGGAAAATCAAAAGACCATCTTTAGATTGGGTAAATGGAATCAAAAACTCAAACATGCAGAAAGATTCCAAGGAAAAAGGATCGAAGGGGGGGAAAGACTCCGCTCTTTACCTCGAGAGGTTTTTCGAAATCAGATACTCTTTCTAAACACAATTGTAGTCCCTTTCACAATTTTCACTTTCCCACTACTAACTTTGGGTATGTTTTAAGACAGTCAAAACGACCCTAGGAGATTCAACAGATCTTGTGATTCTCAGCTTGCATCAAAAGAATGAGATTATATGTTTTTAAATCGGGAAGTCCCGTCTGAATTTGGGGTGTTGATCAGGTTTTTAGAAAGCATTGATTTCCAGAGTAGAGTGATATTCATGTATAACAACCTTACATATATCTCAGACATTGCTTCACTGCCAGCGAGCCTGTTCAGTACCCCGGTGAAGTTGTATGATGCCTTTTACTGAATTTCCTTTCACCACTTCAGAAAATATTTATGCATTTAAATGCTGAGAGGAGGGCAATCATTTCTGAATTTCCTTTCATCGTCTTCCTGGACTAGGTGGGGGCAATCATTTCTGAATTTCCTTTCACCACCTGTCTTATAATTTACTTTTTTAGCACGAAGATGGGGGCAATCAGTTTGTATCAGGGCTGATATCTGTGTAATATTTTGCATCAGAGGTCTGTCAACTCATTTTAATTACTTGGTACCAAGGTTCCCTTGACCTACACAACACCTTCGTTCTTAGGGAAAAAGGAATTTTTTTTTTTTTTTAAGGGGCATCCCGTTTGAGCAAGCTTTGATTCTTCCGACACTGTTGAAAAACCTAGGAAAGTTAAGATCGCTCTAAACTTTCCTTCACTTAGCAGGAGATCAAGTAGTTGTGAAGACCTGCTTTCCTATCAAGATCTGTTTCGAAACCCTCGAGGTTTAAAAAAAAATACTTTTATCCCTTTGTGATGGAATGAAAGGATGGGGACTGGTCAAAAGTTAGACCCGGAGACATACATGGGACCAGGTAGCGATTTGTTGACTGAAAATATGGAGGTCGAAACAAGTCAAGACCGACTCTTGTAGATAACTTCGGGGTTAGTTTATTTCGACTGACCATTTTTTATTTAGTGTATCGTTCAATTTATTTTAAAACAAAGATTACCAAACCAAGCAATGATCCTGCAGTCTAACAATTTGTATTGCAGTTTGGAAGATGTTACCTTGATTTCCCTTAACAGTCTTTCATAACATATATTTTTGAGAAAGTTTCTTTTTACCTTTTTATTTCACTTTCTTTGCGCAATACAAAACTATTTTAGGTATCACCTGTTTTATGTCGCTTTATTTCTGACACCGACCTGCGAATTACTTTTCCAACTAGTTTCGTCTACAGCTGGAATCCTATAAAAAACAAATACGAATCTTATTAGAAATGTGTCGAGAGTTTAGGAATCAAAAAACCGAAAATTAAAAATAAATGTTTAAATGAAAATATACGTATGTACAAAAACACACATAATGAAATTTATTTATTTACGATTTTTTTTTTTTTTTTGAATTTGACGATTGTTACGTCATGTAATGATTTAGATATTGCCCATTGACAGGGGCGCTGAGGAGTTCTCCGTCTATATTTTCCAGAAGAAAGGAATTTTTCCCTTCTGGAGCTGAGACCTTGAATGGTCCATACCAAAGGTGATCAAATTTGCTATGTTTCGCGGATTCTTCCCTTCTAGCATCCCATCTTAATACTAAGTCACTTGGGAGGAATTCTCTGTCTTTTTCCTTGAGGTCGAACAATGCTTTCATATCATCTTGATATTTCTGCATCTTTTCATCAACTTCAACTCTATGCTGTTGAACCTCAATCAACTGATTAATTCTCCTGGTTACATGATTTGGTTCTTCGTTTTGATCCTGCCATAACTTCATCACTGGTAATGCTAGGTTTATAGGTAGAACAACATCTGTGCCATAGACCATTTGAAAAGGAGAAATGCCGATAGACCTTTTAGTGCTGATGCGGTTTGCCCATAATGTGTATTTCAAGTGCACATGCCAAGACCTTTTATTTTCATCCAATACTTTCTTGATTATGTTCACCAGGATCTTGTTAGATGATTCGGCTAATCCATTCCCCTGGGGGTAATATGCAGTGGAATGGCCGAGAACGATATTATACTTTTGACAGAAGTTGATCATAGCCATAGATTTGAAGGCCTGGGCATTATCGGTAACTATTTTTCGGGGACACCCGAATCTTGACAAGATATTGTCCTCCAAGAAATCGATTACTACCGAGTCTGTTTCCCTTTTGGTTGGAATGGCTTCCACCCACTTAGTAAAATAATATGTAGCTGTTAAAATCCACTTATGTTGAGCACTGGAATGGGGATTAATTTACCCTATGAAGTCTAGACCCCATTGTTGAAATGGAGCTTCGACTTTGACTGGAACGAGTGGCAGTGTAGGGAGTTTCTGTTTACCAATGAATATTTGACAAGGGTTGCAAGTACGCACTTTGGAATTGACGTCTGAAAATAGTTTTGGCCAATAGTATCCGGCCCTCAAGATCTTGTAGGCTATGGCTCTCCATGCGTGGTGTCCTCCACAGACTCCTTCGTGAAATTCCTCTATAACCCGTGGAGTTTCTGACTCAACCAAATAGACTAGTAAGAACCCGAGTGGATCCTTCCAGTATAACTGATTTTCGGTGATGCAATATTTTACAGCATGAAGTTTTAAAGTTCTGCATTTGGTTGGTGATAGCCCATCTGGACATTTCAGGTTTAACAAGTAGAACACTATGTCTTTATACCAACCTGACGATATGAACTTTTCTTCGACCTTGCTTGGATCTGTCTGGTCATCTGGCTCGTGCAGCTGTGCGTCTCTGTCTTCCCCTTGGAGGCAATTAATATCAAGAGCTCTAAGATTTGACTCAACCAAGAGTTTGGCCAGACCCTGCCCCTTTATTAATTTAGTTGGCTTGACTTCCAGAACAAATTCTTGTATTTTAGTGAGACAACGCCCTCGTTTTCCGTCACTATATGGCTGTACCAATATATCTTTCACAGCACTGGTTGGCACGTACGCGATAATTTTTGAATGCAGTACATAGGTTCTGAATGCTTTTAGCGCTTTTACCATTGCGTACGCTTGCTTCTCTATTATGTCATACTTTATTTCAGCGTCTCTAAGGCTCTTGCTAAAAAACGTGATCGACCATTCTAATCCTTCGTCATCCTTTTGCAGGAGCACCGCGACGATAGTATGTTCAGAAGCAAACGAGAAGATGAGGAAATCTTTCAAGTAATCTGGGCTTGCTAACACAGGTGCCTTGCTGATGACTTTTTTAATATGTGCAAACGATGCTTTAGCCTCGGTCGTCCAATTTACTCTGCTATCTTTCTTCAACATTCCTGTGTTCAATTTGACAATCTCAGCAAAATTGGGGATAAACCTTCGTAAAAAATTTATGGTACCTCAGAAAGATTGAATTTCTTTTACGTTTCTGGGAATATTTATAGTTTCTATTGCTTCAATCCTCTTAGGATCAATCCAGATCCCATCCTTAGATATGATATGCCCCAGAAGCTTACCTTCCCGCATAGCGAAATGTGATTTCTTTAGGTTCAAAGACAGACCATACTTGCGGCATTTTTTGAAAGTCTGTCTTAGATGGATCAAATGTTCTTCATCAGTTTTAGAGAAAATTATCAAATCGTCGAGGTAGATGACTACGAACTTGTCTCTTTCTCCTACGAAAGCAATGTCCATAGCACGCTGGAATGTAGCTCCTGCATTCATCAAACCAAACAACATTTTATGATACATGAATGTACCCCATGGAGTGGTGAAAGCAGTTTTTTCTCTGTCTTTCTCATTCATGGTGATTTGGTTATACCTAGAGAACCCATCTATCATAGACATTTGATTTGCTCCAGCTACCTTTTCTAGGACCTGGTCCATTTTGGGGAGCGGATAATTATCCTTAAGAGAAGACTTATTCAAATTTCGGAAATCCACACACAGTCTGATTTCTTCGTTCTTTTTCCTGACCGGGACCAAATTTGCCACCCAGTCCGAGTACCTCAGAGGTACGATTATTTTCGAATTTAAAAGCTTCTTAACTTCCCTTTCAATCACGAGCAACAAAATGGGGTTAATTTGCCTAAGATTTTGCCTAAACGGCTTGACCCCGGGCTTCAAAGGTATCTTGTGCTCAATTATGGAAGTGTCATACGTTCTAAGCTCATCATAGGACCAGGCGAAGACATCTTTGTACTGTCTAAGTAGGTCTCTGTACTGGACTTTTACCTTGGGAGGGAGGAACTTAGATATCTTTACTATCCTGGATTCTTTCTCAGTTCCTATATCATAGTCCTCCACTTCTTCTGGTTGGGGCTGCAAAGTGGATTTCATAGGTACGTCGTTCTGATCGAAAAGTCTTTCTAAAGGAATTAAGCCTTTCATAATTTGGTTGTTTTTAAGGACCAACATACGATGATCCACTATTTTTTCTCGGAAGGTTTTGAGATCTTCCCCTTCTTGCATAATCCACATCGAGTCATTTTGATTCTCTTGGTCTGGATGAGTTTCAGAGAACTCACCTACTGCTGTAAGAAATTTCTTGATTTGTTCATCATCTTCGAAAACCTGCCAGTGTCAGATATTGTCTGGTATAGAGGGTTTGTATCTGATTTCAATGTGATACTTCAGTTTGACGGTCGTGGGAGGAGAAAAGGTTGAAGCTGCCTTGACCAATGCGTCGGCATGTAGATTCTCTGCACGAGGGATAAAATGGACCTTTACAGATGAGAAAAAGTTTTCCATCAAATCCCAAACACAATTTCTGTATGTTCTTAGTCTTGGATGCTTGGCTAGGTATTGTCGGTTTATTTGTCTTACTATCAATTCCGCGTCACTGTATACTTCCAAGTTTTTTATATTCAACTTCTTTGCAGCCTCTAATCCTAAGATCAATGCCTCATACTCACATACGTTATTGGTGTAATCTATGTCCCACTGCAAACGATAGGAGAAAGGAACAATGAACTTACCTTCAGGTGCTACCAAAAGTACCCCAGCACCAGCTCCTTCAGAAGACGAAGCGCCATCAAAATACATTTTCCATACACCAGTATTGCACAACTCTTCTGTCAAGGGGCTTAACTCTTCTTGCTTCATATCAAGTTCCTCTGGACCTCCATCCAATCCATCATCAAAAGACAAAATACAGTTTCCCAGATCTTGGTCTGCAATGTAAATGGGGAAGTTGTGTGGGTTTTGGGGATCACTGACCGTGTACGCTAATCTTGTCTCTCTGTATAAATGAGTGAATTGACCCCCGAACATAGGGATTCTGGTGTAAGACATGTCTAACTGAAGGGATCCTCCCAACTTGGCCCCCCATGACCTAGACAACAACATACCGTACTTAGGGGGGATATCGGCAATAACCACATCCATCATGATACTTTTAACAGGGACCTGCGCTAGTGTAACTACCAGATCCTTTATCATCCCCATGCATTTAACCTTCCTTGAATCGAAAGAATATAGATTTCCATAAGGTCTCGTGATCTGGAGACCCAACTTCTCCATTATAATTTTGGGCATAACATTATGAGAAGCCCCAGAGTCTAACATACAATTATGTAGCAACTAATCATGTATATTTAGGGTGATATAAAAAGGAGCGATGTTGTCTTTGGACCCTTCAAAATGAGGACCAAAGGTGATGTTAGGTATGTCATCTTCCAGGTTGATAACATCAGACTGACTTTCTAGCTCGTAGACACCCATCTCTTTGGCAATTTGCTTCCGATAAGCGAGATTTTTTGCTAATTCTACCAAAGGAATCGGTATTTTAATCTTGTTTAACTCATTTTCAAAACTAAAAGATGTGTTTACCTTGTCCATTTCTTTGGTTGAGACTTCTGAATTTTTCCTTTCCGACTTACTTGTCTGGATCACTTTATCACTCGTGATCCTAGTTGAAGACATAACTTTACCTACTAGTTCGGTCTCTTGTGTTTGAGTTTCAAATTTTTTCACCTCGGACTCTTGAGTGTTTGCTACCTTAGTTTTGTTGCTGGGTAACAAGGTCTCCTCCGAAGGTGGTTCATAAGCTTGACCTTTTTGAAGGATTTTCTTAGGTTGATTCGTTGAGGTAGGCTTACTCTTAGATCTTAGGTTGTACTTTGGTTGAAACTCGACCATTATCATCTCTGTTTCTGGTTGAGATACACAGGGATCAATGTGATCACCTTCTTCATCTTCATTAGATGGTTGTGGGGTGTTCAAAGATTTTTCATAGTCTTCACGAGTGAGATACGACTGCGAACAGTCATCACCAAAATTCGCGACTTCATCTTCCGAATCTCCGAAATCTTGAAGGTCGTTTTCTCCTATAAAATTTTCGTTCTTTAGTGGAGCCTGTATTTTTTTATCTTCGTTCTTTATTTGTCTCAGTTGATTTTGGGGATTTGGGTTTCTCCTGAAGTCCTTTTTATTTGAAGAATCATCCTTAACCTGGTCCAACTCCATCCTAGAAATTTTGTTGGACAGTTCATTAATTACTCGGGCCATATCATCTACTCTATCATCAGTGTATCTATTTGAGCCCGAAGGACCCGCTGGTTCCCTATAGCGTCTATTCTCGCAGTTGACTATTTCTACTTTAGGTTTTAATTTTCCTGAAGCCATGATATTAGATTCTATTTCGATAGCATCGTCTTGCATTCTATTTAGGGTGGCTCATCTTCTTTCTCACAAAAGTAGTGCGAAATCCGACTCAAAAGCTCCCGTGAAGGTTACTTTGGCTGAGGGTTCAAAGGGTTTAACTGTGGCTGGAATCTTATTATACAGTTTGTTGAATCTCAGAATGAATTCCATAACTGTTTCTGAGTTCTTTTTCTTTAGGGACCCAAACTCGGTAAGATAATATAAGTGATCTTTTCGCTCTCCCCATTGTCTGAGGAAAGCATCTTCCAAAGCATCATATGACAGGATAGAAGCTGTGGGTAGGCTCTGAAACCAAGTTCGGACCTGTCCTTCAAAGGTCTGGACAAGGAGTCTCGAATAGACATCTTCGTGCTCGATACCACAGACGTCTGCGAATTGGTCAAAGAAATTTATATGCTCGACTGCGGTTAGATCTCCCTCCCTAGTGAACTTAGGAAGATTTTTGATGTAATTTTCAGGAAGGTCATGAAGGGGGACGGGAAAAACCAGGGGAGCGTATCTCGCTGCTACTTTTGTGAATACTCTGGGAGGAGGGACATTCCCTTGACCTCCACCTCCTCCTCCAGGAGCGCCTCCTCCACCTCCTCCGGTGGCTGCCATCGATTTGGGTGTAGAAAATGAGTGTGTAACACACTCAGGCGAGACCGGGAAGTTCTGTCGAAGAAAAGCTAGTATGTCAACTGTCGATGAACTTTCTAGAGGAACTTTGGCCTTGTGTTCAGATGGGGAAGTCGAATGAATCTCGCTCCTAACTTCAGAGCAGTTTGACATCAGATCTTTGGTATCAAACAGAGGACCGCGTGAAGTAGAAGGTTTTGAATGGTATTTAGTCTTGGAAAGTTGGTTTTTTGTCTTTAAAAGTTTTTCGGGATCAGTAACAGGCGTAATCAACTTACCATCTGGGTTCTGTCTGGTATTCCTTCTACCGAATGCCAGTTTATTTTTTCATGGAGTCGCCAAGTGAAAGATTGAAAAAGACTTAAAAATGTGTGTACTCTATGTTCACTATCAAGGAGTAGCACTTTCAACGAAATAAAAGTCGTTTTCCTAGGGAAAAGATTTCATAACTTCGCTCCCTGGCAACGGCGCCAGAAAGATGTTGTTACTGAGTCTGTACTTAAGGCTCAAAAGTACAGTGTCAAGGCATCCGAAAGTGGGTGAAAGATGGGTAAGATATTAACGTCAACCTTCGATAAAGGAAACTAGGGAAGATTTCTATGTTGGCGTTGTCCAGCTTCCAACTGTTCCTGAGTATTTATATCTTGTTCAATGGCTGCCCATGAACGTTCAAGTTCGTCCCGGTTATTAGCAGTTTTAAGGATTATGTCAAAAAGATTTAAGGCGATATGCGTTTGGTTCGATAGTCCGGGTTCAATATTAGGGTATGTTGCTGTAGGGACAGTCATGGAGGAACAATAAGAGTAGAAAGGATTTAAAGAGAGATTAAATGCTGTCTCAATTTGGTCGAATAAAAGAGAATTTTACGTTTCAGGAATAAAAAAGAAATACAAATTGAAGGCTCTTTCCCGTAACTTTATTATATTTTAATATAAAGGTGTGAGGTGAGAGAAAAACATTTAGCTACAAATGTAATAAGGTTGCAGAGTTTTCAAAGTCTCGGGGGAAAATGAAAAGACCATCTTTAGATTTCAAGTATCAAAAATTGAAAATTGTGAAGGGTAAAGATAAAAACAAGGGTGACTCCAACACCTACAATGAGAAATATGGTTGTCCAGGCTAGAGGGAAATGTCTATCACGCTTCATACACTACTACTAAGACACACAAGGTAGTTGTTCATTAGCAAAATCCCACAATAACAGTAAAATAAAACAAACTTTTCATCAAAAATTGTTTAAAAGTAACCTAATAGTTGATTGTTGAAACAAAAGAAACAAAATTCATTGATGTGAATAGTCTCATATGGGCATGGTCACAAGAGGTGGGATGGAAGGGAAAGATAATAAAAATGAATGGGAAGGAATTTGATGCAATTGAGGCACGTCAAGAATAAGTTGAATAGAAGAGAGAGAGTGAGAGTGACATCGGTGAACAAGACTTTATTTGAATTAAGAAATTTCATACTTTTATTTTTTAATGACTTGTATCATGTTAGAACTCGTAAATTAGTATTCGATTCTAATTTATAGTTATTGTTTCAAGTAAAACTTTTGAAGGTCAGTTCTGGTCTTCTCTGCTTACTTAGGCTGTGAGTCTTACAAATAAAGCTTCCACAATAAACAAGTTATTTGTTTTCATTTAAGGTAAAACAGATGGATTTATAGTCGTCATTTTGTTTATATGGAACATTATTGTACATAAACTTAAATGTTTCTAGAAAAGCACATTTGGGTCATTTTTTAGACATGAAATCCGTTACCAACAAATACCCTATCAACCTCGTCATATTCAATATTCATAAACTGAAAAAGGTTTCACCTGATATGCTCATGAAAATAACAAAGACCGAACAATTGTGTATTGCATGAAGGAATATTGCAAACAAAAACACATAATCTAAATGTTCTACTTTTTGTCCCTTTTATGGGAATATTTTCTGGGGATATTCACCCGAAATCTATCCATAAATTGTTGTATCTACCAATTTGAGAAGTTAATTCTGTATAATCTGAGTTCCCTAGGGGTTTTTTGACACGCTGGATCCACTTTTGCATTCATAAGTGCAATTTAGACAACAAAAAATTGTGATTTCGTGCAAATTTATGTCATCGAATTCCGCCGAAAAGGGAAAAAACATAAAATAGTTAAACAACGTCCTTCAAATATGCTTATGTGTTCTTTGACCCAAAATTTTATTTAATATACTTTTGGATTACCATCACATAGTTGGGAAAACTTATGTAGCTAGTAAAACAAAAGGATATTGATTTTCCCCATGGCACAAACCCAATATCATTATAGTTTGTTAAGTACATTGTAGGGTCCATAAATGAAATTTTGCTAACCAAAACATGAGAAGAAAAAATGTGCTTGGGAAAGTAGACCTAAGACTTTATAAATTCCTTCTATTCTCCTTTTTTAATCTAGAATGTGAAGGCCTTATAGCTTTGATGATGGCATGGTAAAAGATATGGAACCCACTAATTGGATATGCATCGAGTAAAAATAATTCAATATGAAAAAATATTAATATATAAACCCATCATCTCATTGAATATGAAAAATATTAAGGTAAATATTGTATGCCTACCATAATACATCCTACGCATTGTAGTACAAATATTAATTGTTAAAAAAGTATAATCCACATGAAATAGATGTGTGGTATGCATTGTGGATCTAATAATGAAGGAGAGAACCTCAACCTATCTAAGAACACTATGAAAACACCTAGAAGAGGAAAAAAATCTATTTTCCATTGGAAAAGTGTTGTTGCTATGTGCAATATAATTGAATTAATATTTGGTGTTTTTTTATAATAATAGTAGAGGAATGGATCAGATTGGAGTGAACCTGTTGGACGTTGAAGATTTGATAGCTTCTCATGTCAATCTTGATCCCAATATGAATATCTAATATGCTTCAACGTGTGTATTTTTCTTTTCTTTTCTCATGACTCTGTCTAAAATACAAACATCATAAATTGAAATTTAAGTGGAGGAATGAAAGCAACTTTGAGGGATATGTGGATTTTGTAACTATGGAAGGAAGAGATGCACCTCATAATAGTTAATTAATATATGGAAGTGGTTGAAGAATAATAAAATTATGGATAGGTGGTTAAAATTATTTTAATTACACGTTAAGATGGTTTATCCCATTTAAGATTTTTTTTTATGCGGTTTTCTCATTTGGAGCCACAGTCATTGCTCGACAGAAGAGAATCCATTGGGGGGATTTGAGGTCTACACCGGGCCTCCTAAAGAAAACAACAAAATAATAGTTAAAACAATAAAACAAGAGTTATAAACTTTCAAAGGGAAAGAAATAAAATTTATTTTTTTAACTGTATGTTGGATGTATCTCCTTATCGGTTTACTCAAATTGCAAGTGTAGGCACTTGTTGGATGCATAATGGTTGACATGATTATATAGAATGCTATTAGTTCATTTAAAGATTATTTTGATGGTACATTTTTGTATTTGAGACCCATTATTGAGCTCAAAATTCAAGTAATGTAAACCATGCTAGAGATTGGATTGAAGATCCTTGAATCAAGTTTGTGGTAAAAACACAGTTAGAAGTAGTGCTACTTATGTAGCATCAGGGTTTTTCTATTTTTCTTTGAATTGGAGTATTAATGAGAATATAGAGTCATTATCGAGAATGCCATGAGAATCGACTTCGAGAAGTCATTATACTCCAAGTAAAGGAATTTGAGGCTGGGGGAATACTGACGATGCAAGTGACCTAGTTTCCTTATAGATCCGCCATGATAATACCTTGAATGTAATTTCTAGTAAATAACGTTGACAAATGATAACAAGGTATAATGTTGCTATAACATTGTTAAGCACATTTTCATAATGGGAGACCATGAAGAATCAAACACCAAGGAGACACTAATGCACGACAACATAAATAAAGATGAGAATTCATGGGGTAATGCAAACAAAAGACACAATGGAATGCTGAAATGTTATATGAAGACTTTGGAATTTCAAAATAAATTGAAATATGTTGATTGTGAAAATGTGAAAGTAAGAATAATACTACAATATGAAATTACCATTTTTGCTTTCTCATTGAGAAAGAAAAGCCAATAGAATTTGTTATTCCTCGTTATTGCTAAAATGTCTATTCTCTTTGACTTTTTTTTCTCGTGACAATGTTACTATTATACATAATATAGTAACATGTTATTCTCCATTGCTTACTTCAATTATAGGAAGTAACAAAATCACACCTCATGGATTTGGTCACCTCACCCAGTGCTCTTAACTTCCATTTTTTCATGCAAAATTGATAATATGTGTATATTATTCCTAGTGTAATATTATTTTCCGTTTTTATGAGAACTTTATAATATATGTAGATTTTTCCTAGTGTAATAGAGAAGAAAACGCTAGAGTAGATTCCAAAAAATAATCAATGAGAGGATTATCACTTTGTAAATTAATGAGAAGATTCACCATATTTTAAATCAATGCAAATATTATTTTGGACAACTATCATGCTTGGTACCATACATTTCAAAGTTTTGTGGGAAGAAAATTCAGAGCCACAATTCTACAATTCAAAAACCTGCTTTTGTCACAATCCATGGCTGGTCTGATGGCCATTTTCTTTTTTCTCCCCTATGGTAGGCCTCCATATTGACCCTAATTTCTAGCAAAGAAACTCCTCCATGTTCCTGTCATGGATGGATTGAAAAATCCTTGGATTGCAAACTAATGTTGCATTAAAAACTTGTGAAAAAAAACTTGAACAAAACACAAAGATATGGGAATGACTAGGAGAAGAGATGGATGCATTTTGACTCTCCATCTGACTCATGGAATCACCTATATGTATTTGATGCATGCTTGTTGCAAATATAATTCACTCATCCATGTAGTAGGTAGTTGTTGATAAAGAAATTACCAATAGTCCCTTGTGAAACTCTATTTGCACACCGCACATTAGCCCAAATCAAAATAATGAAAAATGTCAATACCAAAACTGAATGCTTCTAGATAGTGTTACAGTCAACGAGTAGATGGTCGTCGCCATACACACTCAAAACACAAATGGATTTGGATTTGACTAGTGGTGTTGTTTCCTGATAAAAAAATATATCAAATGATATTTAATGTAGGATGAAGATGGTACAATAGGTTGGTGGAAGAAGACCTTAGAGAAGGACAAGATACATGGTGAATGTTGTTTGTTTGTATATTAGATGACATGTATTTGAAATATTACTGTAGAAAGTGGCGTAGTTCCAAAAGATTAATATCACCAAGGTATTTTATCCGAACCCCATCACTCCTCTCTAGTTGCACATCTCAACACTGAGAAGCTCAAAGCATCGAGGAAGATTGTAATTCCCTTCTATTTCCTTATTCTCAATCAGATTTGAGGTAGCAATTTTTTTCTTTGTTAATCTCCTTTCGATATGTTTACAGTAATAATTGATGGTTTGATTCCTTTCATGTGATGACTGCAATTTTTCGTTGTCTACAATATTGAGAGAAGCCCCTAGATAAGTGGAGAACTATTGTCAATATGATCCAAACATTTTATTAAGGAATTCACGAATTCAAGTGATGAATGAATAGTTTAATATTTAGACCTCGAAGACTATAGAATACATTTATCTCATTTATTGTCTCTCTTTTTTTAGGGCTCAAATGCCGTTTTTATTGTAGGATTTTATGCCATTTCTATATAGGCTAAAATTCCTTTAAATACATAGTCCTCAATGTTGTTTATAGGTGGGAGTTTTTTCTCTTACCCTTATTTTTCTTTCAAGGTGTTGCAACACGTGACAAGTATAATTTCCATTCTTTCTTTGAATAGAAATTGCGATGTTTCTCTTGGGAGATAAAAACAATGGTTGGATTTTATATTATGAAATTGAAAAAAATTGAACAATAAGTGTTTGGAACATACAAGGAACATCTCCTCTTCCTTGACCGTAGAACACACTTCTATAGCTGCAGTAAAAAATTATAATTATTTTACTCTTTCTAAACAAAATTGTAATGCAACGGTACAAAGTAGTAACATGTCAAAATTGCAATGCAACATTAAAAAGTAGTAAGTGGTTAAGACAAAGAAAATTCCTTGTAAAAGACACAATAGTTTCAAGATGGCGATCCTCTCAACAGTTGGGTTCCTTGAAAAAGAAAAACAAGAACATTTTTTTGGCTAAAGGTACGAAAGAAGGTGCTTCAGTCTTCAAGTACATGAAACATGCAATCCAATTTTTCACTATTTCTATAATTAGTGTAATACACTCAAATCCCCTGAGCATAGTCCCAAGATAGCAATAGACAGATCTCACAAGAAGGTCGCATTGTCAAAGAAATGGGCTGATATGAGTACATGATCAACAAGTATCAACTTGCAATCAAAAGGGCCTTCCTTGAATTGTCTTTATTTTTCCTTATATGTATTTTCTCTTTTTTTCTATTAGAAATGTGCCCAACTAATATAGTACGTTCAACTACTTGAGTTTCCATCCAAACAAGATTTTGAAAACAATGGAAAAAATAATCCCCCCATCCATGAAACAAGTTTTTGAAAACAATGGGAAAAAAATCCTCCCAAGGATGGAGTATCTAAAATTTGAGGAAAATTCTCATCCATTTCTTTGTCAAATTTTAAATTTTAATAAATCCTTAGGGTTTCCTTTAAAATGCGAGTTACATGTGGTCAAATAGTTACAAGGATTGGGTAACATTAAAATGTTACTTCCACTTATTTATATAATAGACCACTATTAGTCATTTTAAATATCATATTTTGTTCCATTATATATATATATATATATATATATATATATATATATATATATATATATATAGTTAGTTAGGGTTTTTAAGGAAGTGTTGTATAAAGAAACAAAACTTTCCACTTCCACTTAGTAAAATGAATAAAATATTAAACATTTTATTCTATCTATTTGATTATTTGTATACAAATTATAAATATCAATTTTTAATAGAGTATAGATAAACTATTAAAACATGTTTGTTCTAAAACAACATATCCACACATAAATATCCAACAATCTCCATGCTCATAATCTCATATGTTGAGATGTTTTTGACTAATCTGTGTATTCCACAAAAACTCAGGGAGACACATACATAACCCTTGTTGATTAAGAGGTATTTTTAAAAGAGTAAAGGATGGATAAATTACTAAACATTTACAACACATTTAATATTTAAAATATGGATCAATTACTACATCAATTATTACAAATTCCGTATAGGATTATCCAACAACCTCCACGTCTTTATGTCTGAGATGACACAATACCTAAATATTGTTTGAGATAAAACAATGACCAAATATGGAGTGCACCATTTTTTATATTTAGGTATGGGACACAGGATATGGGGGCATCAAATGAGATTTGAATTAAAAATATTCAAAATACAAATTGAAATTTCAAAATTTAAATTATTAAATGTTGAACTATGAACACTTATCTTTATCATAATATTCCACATCAATGATTATCTTTTGCATCAATCTAGAGATTTATATCTAATAAGAATCTAGACATTTCAATTTTACAATGAAAATTTATGTCTCCAACAAAATAACTTAAGTTAAGTTCAATCATATTTAATTTAAGTTTACTTTAAATATAGAATTTGAAATTGAAATTTCACAATTTAAATTTTAAAATCATTAAATTTTAAAATCATTAAATGATGAAACACAAACATCAAACCATTATTTCAATAACCTCTTTATCAAGCCCACTATAATTGTAATATTTTTTATAATTAAAAGCAATGAAATGGACTCCATCAAAGAAAGTTCTACTTCATGATCCACATAGTATTATTTCCTATTCTTGTGCATTTTCTTCATTTTATTTCGTTTAAAAGGAATTTGTTGAGTATTTTTTAGAGAAAATTGAATAATTTCCTGGTTTTCTGTCATTTTACCATTTTTTCACAAATATTTAAATAGCTTTGAACTACCAATTTATAGTCAAAACTAACTATTATTTTCTGCTACTTTATTGAGTATTTTAAAGTATACTTAAATGACTCTTCAAAAGATTTCATAGGCTAGACAAAAGTCATAAACCTTCTCCCTCTTCCACTGAATATTTGCAAACAAATTGATGTGAAAACCTCTGTCACTATAAATTGCATAGGGGATGGACCTATAAGGGGAAAACACTGGATGGTCCTATAAGAAATTACATAGGCGATGGTCCTATAAGGGGAAAACGTTGGATGGTCCTATAAGGGGAAATACTTAGCCATTAAAGCCTCAATAGATTTTATTGAAATCACAGCTATGTAAGAGAGATAGAAGAGGAAGAGGAGGTGGTGATGGAGGAAACCAAGTCACGACTTTAGAAACCTCTAGGATATGTCCACAAATATTTGAACAAATAAGGACTGAAAAAGTTGTGAAAGTGAATTTCACACATAAAAACAGGTGGTGATTTCTAATAAGTTATGGAAGACGACCATAAGTTAGGTAGGGAACCTGCCACTTAAGACTTAATTACAATAGTTTCATCCTCTCTTAATGTTTTATGGATT
>ML783525.1:1026742-1049897 GCA_009831015.1 Picea engelmannii | reverse complement strand
GTTATAACATTCCATAACCGTTTAGAGTTGGGTGCGTAGTTTGTTCACACGATTAGTTGTAACATCGGGTGGTTGCAACATTTGGTGGATGGTTTATCTGGCAGTTATACCATTCGGTGCAACATTTGTTTTGGCGGATCACATATTTGGCCGAGTTCTAATATGGTTCAATGAATGGCGAATATAACATTTGGTACAGCTGTTGAAACGGTTGGAGGGCGAGTCGAACTTGTGATCGATCCTGATCAACATGATACTAGCCAATAAATCCATTGTTTCAGCCAATAGTTTATCTGTTTGTTGTAAAAAATCTCGCAGAGATGAAATCCAATGCACCTAAGTCAGGATTGAACCCTCGACCTGCACCTTTATAACCTAGGGTTTCAGCCAAAGCGAAGCACAGGGACGGAGACAGAGGACGAAGGAGAGATTCATTGCAATTTGTCCAGCATTCTGTTTTGAACAACTGTTGAATTCGTTTTTACAGAGATGGGGAACAGAAGAAAGCGTTTTTGTTGTAAATTGTTCCAATGTTGTGTTCTTTCTGAAGTCGACCATTCTCTGCATCAATTGGCTTCTTTGTATTTTGAAGGCCATTTGGTAATTTTCAGAGAGGAGGTCTTGAAGGCTTCTGTACAACATACTGTTCTGTTGCCGAAGTTGATGTCCAGAAATATTTTGTACCATTTTAAAAGCCATTAACTGGATCAGTACCCATTGGAGAGGGACCCAGAGACATAGCCCAGTGAAGGGGGTGAACTCCGTTATCAAACTCTTTTGTTCTTGTCTCTCATTTTCTGTTCCATATTCTCTTTCTATTGCTTTCAGTTTTGCAGATTTTAGCATTTAATAATCACATTAATGCCTTTAAATAATCAAATTGCAAACTAATGATAAGCATTCATAGCTGTTACATGCACATATGTTGAGATCCGACGGATCAGCTGTCAAAAATAGTGCTCTAGATTACGAAGGATTCATCTATGTTAAAAACGTCGATGTCTGATATTTCCACCATGGATGACCCAATTGTGTGCGTGTGCTCAGCTTCAATTTCAATTTGCAATTTTCCACTTTCAATTTGGGGTTCCTCCACCTGCCCTGCATTGTTTTTTCTCTTCTTCGCCAGTGGAATTTTGAGAGAAATATCAATATTTATGCGAGGAGGGTTCTTATATTTTCCTCCGTTCGAAGATTTATGGGTTTCTTTCTTACTAGGGTGGACCATTGAACCTATGCTCCGTGATGTCTCACTCTTGGGAGTGTTGGTGAGGGATTGGGTACTCTTCTCACTAGACACTTTTCCATGTTGTCTGTACAATTCAGTGGCGCTTTGCAATCTCTCTGCGTCATAATCGACAGAAGCAGGATTCTTGTCGACACTGTTCTTGTCTTGGGTCAAGTGTGTATGGATAAAAGAGGTGTTAAAGCCAACAACCAGTAAAGTTTCTCAAAAAATGCCATTAGGGTCGAACCCTTTTAGCCTTTCAATGTACGTTAGGGTCAATTTCTTGAAATGGTCAGAAAACTCATCAATATTGTTGATGTTTCTGCACACGAAGTCTCCGACTTTCCAAGGCAGAGGAATGAACTATTTTTTTTTTTGTCATGGAAAAAATGCAACCAGTGGTTGTATTGCCTTGCTATTTCTGCAACAAACATCTTTTCCATGATGTGGCATGGAAGGAAGGCAGGATTTTCCTTAGAGACAAAGACCATGAGGACACTGTGATTTTCCTCTTGCTCAAGTGTGCCCTTCCTATTCAAAAAATTGGTTGCCTGGCCAAACATATGCGGAGCATCCTTGCCTAACAATAAATCTTTGAAAACTAAGAAAAAGCCATTAAAAACTTCATAAAAACAATGGGAGGCCTTATGTATCCACAGTGCCTCATGCCATAATGTTACTAGGTCGAATCCACAATTTATTTTATTGGAAAGAGAAAGTTTTGTAAATGGACAACAATACACAATTGCGAAAATCAAGTAGGATGACATATAAAATTGATTCGATTCTTTGAATCGTGACAACTGGGAGCATAGCTCAATTGAAATTAGCTTCCCCCAATTGATAATGTATTTTTCCTTGACAGTGAAATACAAAATATAAATAATTATATGGGAAATGCTTGTTGTGGATTCCTGTCCCGTTATTCTTCTAACCAACCAAGCAATTTCCCGGAATGGATTTCTAAAGGAACTTACCTGCAGCCTTGTGATATCTTCAAGAACTATTGTTGGGTCTTCTAGGAATTCCGCTAAGATATCCAACCCATTATGATTTTTTTCTAGAAACTATTTGCAGTCTTGTCCTCTGAACGTCAATGTTGGGTTTGACAATTTTAACATCTCACGGAAGAGCCGAGGTGACAAAGAAACGTGAGAATGGTCGTGTAGTGGAATAATTATTTGGCCTGGAATATATTTTTTGGCGCACCAAGAGACCACCTCCTTAGAGTCAAAAACCTTAGGAACACATCCTGCACAAGCGATTCTAGAGGTCCAAATCACTTCGTTTTGTGCGGAATGGGATGAATAGTAAAAGTATGCCCTGAACCACTGAAAGCTCTGGTCCTCTTGTGCGAACATATTTACTGTATCTCCAAAAAACTATTGTCGACCTGGTGCCATAAGTCTACAAGAACATTTATTTGTTCCAGTCGATGAATGAAATGAAAATTTGAAAGGGATAATATAACCCTACGCAAATTTTGGTCGAAAGCGTGTGAATGTGAGATGTCCTTGAGACTTTCATTGATTAATGACAATTTGTATGGTTGTTGCATGATGCGTTGTTAACATTAAACAATACTAATTGCATACATAGAAATGCCAACACGTTGGATATTGCAATGAGCGATTAAGCATTATAGATTTCTTGAGCGACCCAACACGAGGGCGCGTGTTGGATATGAACAATCGGAAGGGACAAAATAACTCTTCGCACATCTTGGTTTAATGCGTAATAATGGGAGATCTCCTCAAGGTTTTTGACCATTAATGACAATGTTGAGGGTTCCTGCATGGTCATTTGTTAGCATGAAATGTTTCTAATCACATAGTAAGAAAGTACGGAGGTCGCGGGCAGGGGAAAAAAGACAGCTACAAAACAGGGTTTCAACGTACAAGCGTTGAGGGTGAGGGCGCGAGGGTAAAATTGTATGTCTCAAAATTTTTTAAGTGAAATACACGTAACAACGAAGAGGATATGGTAGGACAACCATAAGCACAGGAAGTTAGTGGGGATGGAAGGCAGCGAGAGATACTTTGAAACATTTGTGAGTAGTGGTAGAGTGATCGCGCTGGAATTGTAGATTTCGTGAACCCGACAACAGGAGAATCCAAAATAGGTTGAGAAGGTGTATGCAAAGGAGGCTAGGTCCATACCTTCTAATTGTATCACTCTGAACATTTGAATGCATAATCTGTAACATGGAAGAGCGGACGATGTCGGAATCCGGTAGTCAATTTGTATATTGCGGAGAGTGCAATCCCAACTGTTTCATACCTCTGTGTCCAGTTGTCAGTACTAAGACCTAATTTAGTATTCAAAATAAATTTTCAGATACTATTAGATAGTTCATAGGGACTAGCATCCGTAAACAATGGAAATCTCCACCCCGCTAGTCCTGCATTCCATGTGTCAATTTGTATATTGCGGATCTGCAAGCGTTGTTTGGAGGACACAAAACAATGGAAGTGCAATGTTGAGTCATCCACTCCGCAGGTTCGCTTGTCAATTTGTATATCGTGGAATTGTGGATGCTATTTGTAATCCACAGAACAATGGAGGTCCAAGTTTGAGCCCGCCCACCCAAGAACCTGCAATCCAAAATGTCGCTAGATATAGAATGTAGAATTTGTACATGATCTATAAAATATCATGGGAATTAGTACATGCTCTACAAGATATCATGTGCATACTTTATAGTCACATAATACACAGGAAGAAAAAAAAGGGAAAAAGAATGGAGTAGTTAGCAGTGGAATTGTAGATCACGAAAATTTAGAGTGGAATATGTATATAATGGAAAAACATCAAAATCATCGAAAGAAATAACGGTCGGTCGGATTTGTTGTCGGATTATATAGATGGAGATAAAGATATGTCAACCTGCCAATGTTGGAGCTGCATATTTCGTGAACCAGGAAACAGGAGGATCCAAAACAGGCTGACAAAGTGTCTGCTAAGGAGGTGAGGCTTAGACCTTCTAATTGTATCACTCCGAACATTGAAATGCATAATCTGTAACATGGAAGAGAGGACGATGTCAGAATTCGGTAGTCAATTTGTATATTGTGGAGAGTGCAATCCCAACTGATTTGTAACTCTGTGTCCAGTTGTCACTACTAAGAGCTATTTTAGTATTCAAAATAATTTTTTAGATATTGTTATACAGGGAAAATATAAAAACTAAAATATTTTTTTAGATATTGTTAGATACTTCATAGGGATTAGCATCCATAAACAATGATAATCTCCACCCCACCAGTCCTGCACTCCATCTGTCAATTTCTATACCGCGAAACTGGGGGTGTTGTTTGGAGAACACAGAAAAATCGCAGTGCAATGTTGAGTTATCCAATCCGTAGGTGCGCTTATCAATTTGTATATCGTGGAACTTGGGATGCTATTTGTAGGGCACAGAACAATGGAGGCCCAATTTTGAGCCCGGTTGCCTGGCCGAGAACCTGCGATCCAAAATGTCTCTAGGTATGGAATGCAGAATTTGTACATGTTCTATAAAATATGATGTCCATATTTTATAGTCCCATAATACACATGAACAAAATAAGGGAAAAAGAATGGAGAAGTTCATAGTGGAATTCTAGTTAATACATGGGAATAAGATAAGGGAAAAAGAACCAAGTATCTCACAGAAGAACATCTAGTGTTTTCTTATTAATGAAAATGCTTATGAATGCCTGCTGAGTTCTCACCAGTTAACGCATAGAGTGCAGATCATGAAAGTATATTTCGTACCACTGTGTCCACTTGCCACTAGTAAGAGCATTGTTGATGTATATGAGGAAGGATGCAAAGTTGTTGGGGATGGAAGGTAGAAACAGATAATTTGAACGGACTTAATGTATACAAGGAACCCGCGGTGGAATTGTAGGTCATGGATGTTTTGAGTGCAAGATGTATATAGCAGAACGATAATCAACTCATTTCGCAAGTGGCATCCCCACAGTGGCAGGCATAAAATTGGCTAAGTATGAAAAGGAATAGCGATCGGTCAGATCCGTCTTGTGAGGATATAGATGGAGATGTTAATGCATGAATTATAGATCACAGAAGTATCTTTCGTACCACTGTGTCCACTTGTCACTGGTAAGACCATTGTTGATGTATGTCAGGAAGGGCGTAAAGTTGTTAGGTATGCATATCAGCAACAGATACTTTGAACAAATTTAATGTATATGAGGAACCCACAGTAGAATTGTAGATCACAGATGTTTTTAGTGCAAGGTGTATATAGCAAAACAATAAGAAGCTGGGCTCGCAAGTGCCATCTCCGCAGCGACGAGCATATAATTGGATAAGTATGGAATGGAACAACGGTCGATCAGATGCGTCTTGCGAGGATATAGATGGAGATGAAAACATGTCAGCCCACCATACATAGAAAGATGACTAAGTATAAAACCAGAAAGCCATAATGAACGGGAAAAGAAAAATGGGAAAAGAGATAAGTATCTGAGAGTCGGGAAAACCTTTTTTTTTTTCTGTTTATTAATGGCAATGTTTTCGAACCTCGGCTGGCTTCTCACTAGTAAAAGCATTAAGTGCACATCACTGAAGTTCTTTTCCTGCAACATGTATATGACGAAACAAGGGACATAGGTGTTGGATACCACGAACCTGGGGCCTGGTCTCCAGATAACTGGCTAAGTATTGGCCAAGACAAAGTTTTGATATCTATTTCAATAGTATTCATACTAGTATATATCATAATGATCTCCCAATACTAGTATATATCATATATATACTAGTATATATATTAATGGATTGTTTCTGTTTCAAATGCAAATGATCTCCCAATTTGCAAGATGCTCTTTGGCTCGCAAATTTCATTTAACCAGGAAAATTTTGACTGCAAGATGTACATAGCGCAACAAGGAACATGAATTTGTATTGTGGTCTCAACGACATAAATTCCTTATCATCTATTCATCTTGTATTCGTTGCAATGACATTAACAAACTACGACTCTCCATAAACATCAATATCTAAATTAAATTAAAGGCAATCAAAATTTGTTGTGACTTTAAGTAATTAAAGAATAAATTGAAAACTATGAAACTCCTAGGCTGCAAGATGTATATGACAGAACACTAGACATATTTGTTTAATACCACAAACCCAAACATAACTGCCTAAGATTTGTCGAAGAGGAAATTTTCTGTATTTTTTCCAATAGTACTGATATTAGTATATATGCACGGATATTATCAAATAGAACAAGTTGCAATTTATCCAACATACTTCACAGGAACATTGCGTCAACAATTTAGCTACCTTGTTGTAACTCATGAATTCATTCTATTTACGGAACCTGAAGAATGGGAGCAGAATGGGTCCTCCGATTTCTTTCTTTAAATACAAAGTCGGGGCCACATAAGTAGGGCCTATGAAAAAGTATTTTTAAATGTAAAATGTAAAGAAAGAACAGACCAGATTTTATTTAGATTGAAGTAGTGAGCAACACAAAGAAAAGCTTTTCCTTCATGTTTAATACCACAGGGGAAGAAGGTACAAAATACAATACAATTGAAACAAATAGCAGAAATTGGAAAATACTATTAAGAAATAAACCAAAATTATTTTATATTCAAATAAGATGTGTTAAAAAATAGAGCTGAGGCTATTTGCGACAACGATTGCGATTTCGCCTGCTGTCAACCAATTAAAGATATGTACATTGATGAAGCTTCTTCACATTTTTATTGACGTTCAAACTCTTTATTTTTAAAAAACGAGTTGAATATCAATTTTGGGTTTTGTACTTAATCGATGCTGCGAAGTACATCTATACCAGTTTTTTGAATACCTTGTTTCTTCTAGATATGGTCTGCTTGCAATGATTGCTTATTCAACATTCCATTCTTTGTCAAGCATTAATTTCCTTATGTCGTCGAAAAGTTGGGGCTTAAGGTGTTTTATTTGCAATGTTCCTAAGCATTCACATCCGATACAACTTATAAATGCGATTCAGGCCGATTTCAAAGTGAATGGAGTCATTTTATGTCACAACAGTTAAGGAACGAGAAAACAATTCAAGTATATAGTGACTGGTATTCTCCCTGTATTCAATCGTCTGTTTGGTTGAGAAGTCTGCCTGAATATTTGTATGTGGAACTTCTTTTCTTTATTACAGTAAATTGGAAGAAACATCTAGTCCGGATGCAAAATGAAAATATGTTGTGGTGCATAAATTCTTTGGGTAGCTGAGGTGTGGCAAGTGCATCAAATGCTGCAGAATGCACCAGAATGCATCAAAATATATCTTTCCTCGTAGCGGGCGAGGTATGGCAGCCCACAAAAAGGTCTGGAATGTTCAGAGGTGACACCTAATATGTGGACTCTGCAACTACATCCAGAGGAAACTAAACAAACTTTGACAAAGAACATGGCTTTCTATCAAGTCGGCTACCAGAGCCACATGCAAATCATCAAAGTATGAAATAGAAATTCTTGTAGTGATAATATGTCATTTTATCCACCCATACAGATTCTGTTACCAGCCTCCGAGGAAGACAAATAATTTTGCGATCTCTACAATTCGATACAGTGGCCAAATATGTGTTGTTGGAAGAAGCTATATACTTAAACGAAGAACTATCTTGCAAGTGACCTAAAAATCCATTACAATTCCCAGCAATAACAAAGAAGTTCAACAAACAAATTTCCAGGCATCCTTTTCAACCAACCAAAGCATTGAACACAAGGAGAACACCAAACATACTTGTTCTTTTTTTTTCGCCCTCTCTAAGTTTCTCTTGTATAACAAACTTTGTTTTTACTCGAAGCTCACGTCACATAAAAGCAGTCTCTCTTCTTTTATCTACCCCTCGATCACATCTCTAAGTTGTCTTACATGTCCATGACCAGGAACATTAGAACGAAGGCACCCTAAAGCACAACTCTTTGATGATAGAGAGAAATAACAATAAGTATTTAAAAGAAAGGCTAGATGGTCTTCTGTACATTTTGTGTTGATTCCTTTTAATGACAGATGTTCTTGATATTTTCAGTTATTAATGCCATTTTTTTTGAATATGTACATTGAATAGTGACTAGCAACAGGTATTAAAATTCCCATATCCGGGCAGATTCTCAAATCTGACATCTAAGATATGAACAATATTAAAGAGGGACATGACGTGAAGGCCTCTGTAGGTCACACGTTCGTGAACTATGCTGAAGCTTTTAAGAAAACTAAAATTGCACAAGAAAATAAAATAAAATAAAACGTATTTTCACCAATTCAAAATGTAGGCAATTTTTTTTTATCAGATCCCATAATATTCGACTGTCTATTCATTTTAATGGCAGATGTCCTCGAGCTTTCCAATTATTAAAGCCCATCATTTCAAAATGCACAATATTAAAGAGAGACATGATGTGAAGGCCTCTGTGGGCGACATGTTCGTGAACTATGCTGAAGCTTTTAGGAAAACTAGAACTGCAGAAACAAAAACAAAAAAACACTATTTTCGCAACTTCAAAATGCAGGCAAAAAGAAATTGCCAGATCCCATAATATTCACATGTCTATTCATTTTAATGGGAAATTTCCTTGATCTTTTCAGTTATCAAAGCCCATCATTTCAAAATTCACAATATTAAAGAGGGACATGACGTCAAACCCTTTGTGGGCGACACCTTCGTGAACTATGCTGAAGATTTTAAGAAAACTAAAACTGCAGAAGCAAAACAAAATAAAAATCGCAAATTCAAAATGCTGTCAAAAATGTGCTTTCATGGGTAAGGCACTTTAGTACTTAATTTTCTTCAAATTCAATGACATTTTTATTATTTGAATAAAGGGGAAAAAACATCTGACAACCTAGAAGGAATTCCATATATGATGGACAACTCATTGGCATAATCCATAGCGAGAATGTGAATTGAGTATCTAATAACCGCAGAACTACGTTGTGTTTGAGTCTTCAACTTTCCTTGCCTGTTCAAAATAAAAAACAAGAAAGTGTTGAATATTAGCCTGTCTATTTATTTTAATAGGAAATGTCCTCGAGCTTTCCAGTTATTAAAGCCCATCTTTTCAAACTTGTCTGGTCAATTCTGACTTTTGAAAGCATATTTAATGTGTATTAGGAAGCATTGAATGTAGCGGGGATGGAACCCTATGTAATAGACATTACTACTATTTTTCAGTTTTTGTCGATGAGCGTATGTAGAACGTACGTAAAGAAAAGTAATTCGAGAATGCTATTTTTTTGCACATGATCCCTTGAAATTCAAATAGTCTGAAAGTCTGATTGTCTATTTGTATATCGCAGAACTGTCCATGCTATGTGTAGGACACGAAATAACAGTGGCTGAAGTTAGAGCCCAGCAACCCGAGAACCCACGATCCAAAAAATGCTTACTAATTTTTTTGTGTGTTTTTTTGTCCACCATGATATGTAAAATGACGTACGTAAAGTAAACTATTTCGACAATGCTAATTATTTTGGACATGATGGCCTTCAAATTCAAATAGTCTGCAAGTCCGATGGTCAATTTGTATATCGGGGAACTCTCTGATTCTCAATTTTCAACCGCCCACCCCGAGAACCTGCGATGCAAAAACTGGCTAAGTATGGGACGAGGGCTCTGTGCATGCTTTATATATCTACTTTACAAAATTACATATTTCCTATGTTTAATTTATGCTGTCCAGGAAACCTATAATTTGATAAATTTCAATGTCTTCTGTCCATGAGCCCTTCCTTTAAAGAAAACTAATTCGAAAATACTAATGTATACACCATAGTTCGATACCACCTATCTACCAAGCTGCATCCATAAAACTGGCTAAGTATGCAACCGGACGACGGTCGGTTGAAATGATCACGGAAATCTCCGTGCTATTTGCAGGGCACGAAAGAACAGAAGCCCAATTTTCAACCTGCCACCTCGAGAACCCGTGATCATTAACCTATGTTGTTCAGGAAAACTATAACTTCATAAATTGCATTCTCTTTTGTCTAGGAGGTTTTTTTTTAAAGAAAAATAATTCATGAAAACTAATGTATAGACCACACACGACCTGTGATAAGATGAAACTGAACTGCAGTGCTTGGAATGACCACAGAAGTGCGATAAAGTAGATTCAAACGCAGTTTACAACAGGAAAGTAAAAGGGAGAGATGAGCTATATCTCCCACACAACAAAAGGAAATTTCATAACTATGAAACCGTAGTAACACAGAATCCATGGAAAAAGAATCGACAACTATGAAATATATTTTGAGCTCGACAAACTCTGCTTCAAAGTGTAATAGATGCAATTGACATCATCTATAATTTTTTACTCTGTTATTTTATCTTAATAAGCCCAATTTTCAGCCCGCCAACCCCAGAAGCCATGATCATTAACCTATGATGTCCAGGAAACCTATAATTTCATAAATTACATTCTCTTTTGTCCAAGAGGCCTTCTTTTAAAGAAAACTAATTCAACAAAGATAATGTATACACTAAACACGACCTATCATAGTTCGATAGAACCTATTCGCGAAGCTGCGTCCATAAAACTGGCTAAGTATGCAACCGAATGACGATCGCTCTGAATGACCACAGAAATGCGACAAACTAGAGTCAAACGCAATTTACAATAGGAAAGTAAAAGGCAGAGAACATCTATATCTCCCACATAGCAAAAGGAACTCTCATAACTATGAAACCATAATAACACAGAATCCATGGAAAACACATCGGCAACTACGACATATATTTCCAGGCCGACAAATTTTGTTTCAATGTGTAACAGATGCAATCTACATCGCCTACAATTCTTTAGTCTGTTATTTTATCTTAATAGTATTCTATGCAAACTGAAGTGCAAAAAAATGTAACCAGAGATCCAACCGCAGATGCAACATCCCAACATTGCAAACCCTGGGCAAACAAGACAAAGCACCAAATAAGAACCCAACCAAAAAGCACCAAAAGGCCCAAGTGAAAGCGCGGGACTGGAACCTTGCAAAGTCGAATCAAGCAACAATAAACAACATACAACGAAGAAAGGAACAAGCAACAACCACCCCTTAGGAACGAGGCTCTTACAATCGTGACTGCAGAAACCCAAATGTGCAAACTGCAACAATACGAAAAGGAAATCAACAATGAGAACATGCAAATAAGAAATCGATGCCATGAAAAGAGAAATCATGGACCAATGAACCAACAATGCCCCGGGAGCATATAAATTTTAAAAACTGAAGAAAATGTGTTGTAACAAGCCTGTTATGTAACCATTCAACACTACCAAGCCTGTTAGGTAAACATTTATGTCTGTCAGAAATGCATTGTAAACATTTAAGAAAAAAATTCAATGTGACAGGTCTGTGACGTATCCCAAATAAATTCATATATTTTTTGTAACAATAGTTCGAACACCAGAGAATGTATTGCAAAGCCATACTCTGGATATGCCACCATATCAAACATTGTCATAAATTTACCTAGCATAAAATGCTAAAACAAACATTCGAATTAATGGTAGCATTAATCCACGTTCGATGAAAGCATAACAAAATTTATGATTCAAAAATGACCATATACTACCAAATAGTTTGGAAATGCAAACATATTTTACATTGGGAATAACAAAGGTAGCAATAAGACCTCCAATCCTTTGTCCAATCAAATCTTGACAAACATGATACTTTTTATTATATAAAAATCGATGTTTTCACTTCCCTTGTTCCAACAATAGACAATAGGCAAATATTTCTAGTCAACGCACAAGCTAATGCCACGTCAATGATGTATTGATCACTATAGTCCCTCTATGCCTACTGCAAGGACTAATAATGACAACCTGCATTAATATTTTTTTCTCCATCTATATCTAATATATGTATCAATCATGTTATCAAATGCTTGAATATTATCACAAAAGATTTAATAAAACTGTTTTCAATGATTATTTTAATATTTATTGTAGACATCAATGATTATTTTAATATTTATTGTAGACATCCGTTACTTGGGTTATGTGTATGCTGTGATTTTAGGCAACATTATCTACCGGTTGGATGTGTGTACGCGGTGATACCACTTACCTTTTCCACAACCAATCTCTACAATCCAGGTTTTACATTGCCATTCTCAGTTTGCAATCATAGTGATAATATAGTGACTAAATATTGGAGATTGTTGATGAAATTGTCGTTTGGATATTGTTGTTGATGGTGCTGGAATTTCAAATCCGAATAGTCAGTGAAATTGGACATTTTGCACAACCCCGTTAATTTCAAATATGAATAGTCAGTCAAATTGGACGTTTTCCACGACCTCGTTTTAACAGGTATGTTGACAATTTCTCAATTTTTTACATGTTTGACGGGCAAATCGGCAACATCAAATTCCATCGCTGGTTGCGTAGTGTGAGTCACTCCAATCCTCCATGTACAAACTACACCCATAATTCATTAAGTTCGATGTCTTATGCATATTTATCAGTTGCAAGTGCAAAAGTGCAATTATTATTACGTCGAAAGGCGTACACCTATTGGCAATGGGCACAATTAATGACCTTTTAATCTAAAATTATAATCCGATGGCTAATAATTGAAGATGCTGGCATATTCTTAGTCGTCCTCCCAAATCAATGAATGTGATTTACTCTTCATAACTTCCTTGCATTTTTGAATACATCTATTAACCTGTTTACTTTTTAACATTTACCTAATCATATTAAGAAATTACTGTAGCACCATATGATTGCCACATTTAAATGATTAACTTTTGAAATTACCAAGTTTGCATTACTTCAACTTCCTCAATTGTTAGTGCGTCTCATCCATTTGTGCTTCTCCGGGAGTTTCATATTCTCACCGACCCACCTATTTGCATGAGCTTGGAGTGTTTCATATTCTCGTCGACCCACCTTTTGGCGTTCATCAGCCATGAACATCGAGTTTGAGTTTGTTCTAGTTACTAGCACAGCCACAATTACGTGGCTGATTAACGTCGAAAGGCATATTAAAACAAAATCAAATTCTAACAGATTTCGACCTGTCCGTGTCCCTAAACAGCCTGTCGTCGTCGATTGGCCTTTCTTGAATGTGCTTGATGCCACCGACTGTTTAATCCGTATATTGGCACTGGATCTAACGACATTCATTCATGCCGTGGTTTAACAACAAAGTCTGTATATGAATTCGCATGGAGTTTGGACACAGTCACCGTCAAACACTCTGCTGGACAAATACGCGTCATTTGATAAAGCAGCGGCCTTCCCTGGTCATATGATCTTGGAAGCATCAACAGTTACCAATAACGAACCTGGTAAATGGCTATCTCGAGAGTTGAGAGAAATTTTTAAACATGATTAGGTAAATGTAAAAAAGTAAACATATAAACGGATGTCTTTATAACAACTCGGAAGTTAATGGATGAAATCAAAGCCATTCATTTATTGTGACGACTAAGAATATTCTAGGCATATTTAATCTCGTCCATAGAAAACGTATTAAGAACTAAAAACCTATTAAATGTGCCCATTGTCAATAGGTGTATGTCTTTCCACGTAATTATTAAATCAAGACCAGTTGCAAGTGCATTAGCCTAGCATGCTTCCCTGAAAACAATCTAAAACCAATTAGCATGAATAAACGCTTCATCTTTCTATCTATAGTACACTCACAATGTTTCTCTGGCCAATTTAAGCTACCAGTTTTTCTGCACGAGTTATGTTTCTAGAATCTTACAACTTTCCAAGATTTTCTTTGTCACATGCTTTGTTTGGGAACCTAGAATAGACAACCCTGCGATCTCGTGGGCGGTTTGACTTGGCTTTAAAAAGAGGCAGAGAAGAGTTTGTGGCGAAGAAGCGGAAGTGGCAAGGTATGTTTTCCTTTGCATGAAGCGCGTGACAGGAGGAGCACTAGAAGGCTGTCTGTTGCTCGCTCCGCCTTTACTTTTTCCCTCAATACTTCCGTTTCTGCAACGCCCATTTTTTCATTTTGTGTCATTCCCATCGCAAGATCTTTGATCTCCTGCAGCGGAATAAAGAGAAGGCCTTGGTCTGGGAATGACCATGAGGCTGGACGATAAGGCCACCAGCTGCCTTGAAGGCATCAAGAAAAACATGTAAAAAAGGGAGGGTTTGTCATCCAACGAAGGAGATAAACGTCTCCAGATTTTTGGATTCAACAAATTAGAGGAGAAAAAGGAGAGCAAAATTATGAAATTCCTCGGGTTTATGTGGAATCCTTTGTCATGGGTGATGGAGATAGTTTCCATAATGGAAATTTCCTTGGCAAATGGAGATAATAAGCATCCAGATTGGCAAGATTTCCTTGGAGTCATTGTGTTGCTGGTTATCAATTCCACCATCATTTTTATAGAAGAAAACAATGCCGGAAATGCAGCAGCTGCCCTCATGGCAGGTCTTGCACCAAAGACCAAGGTCCTTTGTGATGGCAGATGGAAAGAACAAGAATCTTCAATTCTTGTCCCAGGTAATGTCATCAGTATCAAACTAGGGGACATTGTCCCTGCTGATGCACGTCTCCTTGAAGGTGATGCTTTAAAGATTGGCCAGTCTGCTCTGATTGGTGAGTCGCTTCCTGTGACGAGGAACCCTGGGGATGAAGTGTTTTCAGGGTCTACCTGGAGAAATTGAGGCGGTTTTTATTGCAACGGGAGTTCACACATTTTTTGGGAAGGCTGCTCATTTGGTAGACTCTACCAATAATGTGGGGCATTTTCAAAAGGTTCTTACTGCCATTGGAAACTTCTGTAATTGCTCCATCGCAATTGGAATGGTAATGGAGATCATTGTTATGTATCCCATTCAACAGAGTAAATACAGGGATGGAATAAACAATCTTCTGTTTCTGTTGATCGGTGGGATTCCGATTGCAATGCCTACTGTTCTATCTGTAACAATGGCGATTGGCTCCCACGGGCTCTCTCAACAGGGGCTATTACAAAAAGAATGACTGCCATTGAAGAAATGGTAGGGATGGATGTGCTTTGTAGTGATAAAACTGGAACACTTACCCTCAATAAGCTCAGCATTGATAAAAATCTTATCGAGGTATTTGTGACAGATGTGGACAAAGACTATGTAGTTTTTCTTGCAGCTAGAGCCTCCAGAGTTGAAAATCAAGATGCAATTGATGCTGCTATTGTTGGAATGTTGGCAGATCCAAAAGAGGCTCGAGAAGGGATTACTAAAGTCCATTTCTTACCTTTTAATCCGGTCGACAAACGTACAACACTTACGTATGTTGATGCTCACGGAAAGTGGCATCCTGCTAGTAAAGGAGAACCAGAGTAGATTCTCTACCTCTGCCATTGCAAGGAAGATGTGAGAAATAAAGTACATTCAGTAATTGACAAATTTGTCGAGTGTGGACTTTGTTCTCTTGCTGTAGCTAGACATGAAGTCCCTGAAAGGACCAAAGAGAGAAAGGGATCCCTATGGCAATTTAATGGATTGTTGTCGCTATTTGATCCTCCTCGCCATGATAGTGCTTAAGCAATCTGTCGAGCTCTTAATCTTGGCGTCAATGTGAAAATGATCACAGGTGATCAACTTGCCATTGCCAAACAGACAGGGAGAAGGCTTGGAATGGGTACAAACATGTACCCTTCGTCTTCGTTGCTCGATAATGATAAGGATGCATCAATTGCGTCTCTTCCTATTGATGAATTGATTGAAAATGATTGATAAATTGTGAAGTAAAGAGAAATGCAGAGAGAAAGAATAGAACAGTATATTGGAGTGTATGAAGAAGATATTACAATGTAATGGGAGATGGCTGAGCTAAATAGGCTCAAGAAAGACAAAAATAGAAAGTAAAACTGTCCAGTACAGCTGGCAGTGTACAGCCAGACTGTTGAGGTTACATTATGTTTAACACTCCCTCTTAAACTCAATAGTTACAATCATCAGCACTGATTATGCCTAAGTGCTGTCTCTGAAAATCAAAAACTGACTTCCCTAGCGGCTTTGTAAAGATATCAGCAAGATGATCTCGAGAACTACAGAATTGTAGTGCAATATCACCATTATTGACTAGCTCGCGTATGAAATGAAACCGAGTGTCAATGTGTTTACTTTTCTTGTGAAACACATGGTTCTTGGATAAAGCAATTGCTGATGTATTGTCACAGAAAATAGGAGTTGGATCCTTTTCTGTATGTGACATATCTTTCAATATTCTTCTCAGCCACACATCTTGACATGAAGCTGAGGTAGCAGCGACATACTCTGCCTCTGCAGAAGATATTGATACAATTGGCTGCTTCTTTGATGCCCATGAAATCAGGTTCGTGCCCAGTTGAAAAACATATCCTGATGTGCTTTTCCTGTCATCTAGGCTGCCTACAAAGTCACTATCTGTGTAACCAGAGAGCTGATTACTATCAGATTTAGTGTACCATAAGCCGAAATTGAGAGTTCCTGCAACATATCTCAAAATTCGTTTTGCCATTTTCCATTGCGAATCTTTGGGCTATTCCATGAATCTAGAAACAAGGCTGGTTGCATACATAATGTCAGGCCTAGTTGCTATAAGATACAACAAACTGCCTACTAAACTTTTGTACAGGGTAGAGTCCACAGTAGGACCTTCATCTTTCTTGCTCAATTTTGTGCCTAATGGTATGGGGGTTTCTGCTGGATTGCATCCTTCCATGCGAAATCTTTTGATGATGTATGCTGCATACTTTTGTTGACAGACAAAAATGCCTTTGGCTGATTGATTAACCTCAATCCCTAAAAAATATTTCATTATGCCAATATTTGTCATCTCAAACTCATATTGCATGGCATGTTTGAAATCTGTTAACTCAAGATTTCCTGTGTAGATCATGTCATCAACATATAAACATACAATTAGAATTTTACCGTGCTGATCTGTTTTGGTGTAAAGAGTTGGCTCATTTTGGCTTTTACTGAAACCACTTTTGATTAGATAAGTGTTAATTTTGTTGTACCAAGATCTTGGAGCTTGTTTTAAGCCATACAAGGCTTTCTTCAACTGATACACTTTGGTTGGGTGCTCTTGGACGTCAAATCTAGGTGGTTGATCGATATAAACTTCTTCTTCTAAGAAACCATTCAAGAATGCTGACTTGATATCCATCTGGTATACTTGGAATTTGTGTTGTGCTGCTATGGCCAATAGAGTTCTGACAGTGTCTAATCTTTCTATTGGAGCAAAAGTTTCACCATAATCAGTACCTGGTTGTTGTGAGAATCCTTTGGCAACAAGTCTTGCCTTGTGCTTTTCAATCTTCCCTTTTTCATTGAGTTTAGTTTTGTAAACCCACTTGACACCAATACTCTTCTTGTGTCTTGGAAAATCAACAAGATCCCATGTCTTGTTCTTCTCAATGGAGTCAATTTCTTGGTTCATGGCTTGAACCCAATGTGGATCCTTAGCTGCTTCCTTAAAGGATGTAGGTTGACATGACATTAAAGTAAAAAGATTGTGTTGCTCAAAGTCATCCAACTGTTGATGGATTTCTCTCAAACTTTGAGTTCTCCGATTCTATGGTTCAGAGAATGATTCTCTGCTGGAAGTTGAGTTATCCTGAGAATGTTCAGGTTGTCTTTGTACTTGCAATCTTGGAAGAATATTTTGAGGTACTTGTTGTTTTGAATTTTCTGTGTTTTCAGAACTTGGCAGCAATGGATTTGGACTGTCCACTTGCTGATTTTTTGAATCATTCCAGAATTGATTTTCCAGAAATTGTACATCTCTACTGAGAATTAATTTCTTGGTGATGGGATTGTAAATCCTATAAGCTTTGGATGTTTCACTATAGCTAGTGAAAACACATTTTTCACTTCTGTCATCAAGTTTCTTCCTTAATTCGGAAGGTATGTGAGCATATGCTATGCATCCAAATGTCCCTAGATTCACTACATTGAGCTTTGTCCCACTCCATGCTTCTTGGGGAACTTTCATCTTTAGACTTGTGGTTGGTGATCTATTCAAGAGATAAAATGAGCATGCTACTGCTTCAGCCCAAAAAATGTTTGACAAACATTTCTCTTTGAGAAGTGTTCTTTCCATGTTCATTATTGTCTGATTTTTCCTTTCACCCACTCCATTCTGCTGTGGAGTATATTTGCCTATTGTTTGCATGATAATGCCTTGAGATTTGCAGAAATCTGCAAATTCTCTGGAGTTGTATTCTCCTCCTCCATCTGACCTGAGTGCTTTGATATATTTGCCACTCTGTTTTTCAGTTTCTGCCTTGAATTCTTTGAATTTTGCAAAAGTTTCAGACTTGTGTCTGAGAAAATAGATCCATATTTTTCTGCTAAAATCATCACTAAACGTTAGAAAGTAAAAACTACCACCTATTGACTCTGTTTGCATTGGTCCACATAGGTCAGTGTGAACAAGTTCAACATGTTGTTTGGCTTGATTGGAAGACTGTGAAAAACTAGTTCTCTTGTGTTTTCCAAGTATGCAAGACTCACATGGGGGAATTTGCTCTTTAAAGATAGGTAGACCTTTGACCATGGAGTTTTTATGAAGAAGACTTAGACTCTAAAATGGTAGATGTCCAAATCTTGTATGCCAAACCATAGTTTCATTCAGGGTTGATGCACTCTGTGCACATGGTTGACTCAGATTTGGAGTTCTGAGGGTAAGGGGAAACATCCTATTTGGGGTCATATGGATTTCAGAAATTAATTTTTTGCTTGGGATTTTGTCAAATATCTTACAAGATGTTCCCTCAAAAAGTACCTTATAGCCATGTTCAATGAGCTGTCCTACACTTAGCAAATTATGTTTTAAATCTGGAACATGATAGACATTGTATATGTCTTTCTTTACATTCTGTTTAGTAAGAATAGGAACAGTTCCTTTTCCTTGAACCTTGACTAAGTAATCATTTCCAAGTGTAATATCAGATGAGATTGAAGAATCAATGCATGAAAGTAAATCTTTGTTACTTGTCATGTGATTGCTGCATCCACTGTTCAACAACCAGAGATCTTTAGGTTGTTGTTTAGTCTTGTGACATGAGAGAAACATACCTCCTGAGTTTTCTCCCATGTGATTTGACACATGTGCTCTGCCTGAGAGTTGATCTGGTTGCTTCTTCCTACATTTAGATTCATAGTGCCCATACTTTTTGCAGTAATAGCATTGTATGCTTGTTTTGTCATTTGATCTTCTCCCTCAGCCTCTTTGAGGCTAGAAATTCTGATGTTGATTATGTTGTTGTTGCCTTTGACATTGGAAATTTTGATTCAGATACTGTTGTTTGTTACCTCCACTGAAGTGAGAGTTACTTTGATTGCTCCCTCTTCCTTGGTGACCTCTGCTTCTTCCTCTGCCTCTCCCTCTGCTGAAGGAGAATTGAGTTTTGAAAGCATTGGAGATTGACTCATCTATAAGATGCAGTCTGGTCTCATGTGTCACCAGAGAACCAATTAATTCATCTATTGAAAATCTTGACAGATCCTTGGATTCAAGGATTGATGTTACAACCATTTCAAATTTCTTGGGTAGACTTCTGAGAATTTTCTCAACAATTCGTTGATCAGTGATGGTTTCACCAATCAGTCTGATCTGGTTCATGATGCCCATGACTCTATTCATGAACTGATCCACAGTTTCAGACTCTGTCATCCTTAGAGTCTGGAATTGCGTCCACAAGGTCTGCAGTTTAACTGTTTTGACCCTGTCATTTCCTTGGTAGGAAGATTTAAGGATGTCCCAGTCCTGTTTTGAAGTACCAACGCCTATGATTTTTGAGAAAATCGAGTCATCCATAGAATTCTGAATCCATAATTTTGCTTTATTTTCTTTGTTCCTCAGTGTTGCCTCAACAATTCTTTGCGCATTTGTCATGGCAACGAGGGCAGCTGGATTTGGTTCCACATATCCAAGATCCACTGGTTCCCAACACTCTTGTGCTCTCAAGAACGATCTCATTCGTAGAGACCAAAACTCGTAATTCTTTCCCAGAAGAATCAGACCCTGAGTTGGTCCTAAATTGCTAGACGACACCATAAAAAAAATTGCAGAAAAAAACAGAGGGAAATTTCATATTTACCTCCGATCACTGAAACGCTGATTTGCCGATGGCCGAAGGGAGCTTATCAGGCTTGAATTGGCCCTTAGTCTCCTTGCAATGTGACCACGCTCTTTAATGTTAAGGCGCTATGGGATTTTCCGGCTCTTTGTCTTTCAAATCGTCGAAATGCGAAAAATTGCCTTTGGACAATTCAACGGTCCAGATTTTCTTGTGATCTGACGGTCTAGATCTTATTGGGATATCGCGAATCAGGATTTCGCGAGTTCTGTTGACGAGTTCTTCTGACTCCTCGATTCCCCGATCTCTGATTTACCGATGGCACTGTCCTTTCGAGACTTTTCCCGATTGCTTCGATCTGCGCCACACGTCCTCCTATGATGGACGGACCTGATCCCTTTTCGCGATTTCGAGACTTCAAATGCACCGGACGTCTCGTCGTTAGGATCCGCAATTTTCTGAATCCCGTAATGTCGGTGGAATTGATTCCTGCCAGGAGTCCCAACAAATGGATGACTCAAATTTGCGTCGGGGATTTTACTGTGGAGATTCCTGATCCCACGATTTTGACGAGATGACGTCAGCTGGGCCCCATGACGGAGTTTACCTCCTGTTGGGATTTTGGAATTCAGAGTTCCGAAATGCTCGTGCTTCTTATCCTCAAAATTCGTGATTTGCTGAATCCCGATGTGTAGATTGACTCTCCCCTGTCGGGACTTTTCACGAGCCCTTGGATTTACGCTACGCGTCCCTGAAAGATGGACGGTCCGCGTTGTTTCGCGAGTTCGCGACTTGCGACTCCAAATTTCTCTGACAACTTGAAACCGCGATTGCCGAAACGCCGACGGTTTCCTTGATGTCCTCCACGTGTCCAAACAAATGGACGGCTGCGATCTTATCGCTATTCTGGGAATCGCAATTTCGCAAGTTTCAAACTCATGTTGCGAGGGTCTTTCAAAACTGCGAACACCGATATGCCGATTTGATGGCACTTGGATCTGCTGCCACCTGTCCTCTGAGATGGACGGCTCACAAGTCTTCTCGAGATTTCGCGATATCGCGTATCGGAGTTTTTGGAGTGCAATATCTTTGCGCGTTCAACTCCCGATTCCCGATTTTGCGATGGAATAGGATCTCGCCACGTGTCTCTTGATGGACGGTCTAGATGATGTCGGGATTTCGCGACTTCACAAGTCAAAATCTCTCCTGTGCACTCCAGAGGACTAAACCTCGTGCACTTTCTCGTTGATCCAACGGCTGTCGGGCCTTTGCGCAAGATCTGACGACTAAAACTCTTTTTCCTTTTCCGCGCTCTCCGCGTCCCTTCTGGACTAGTTTCCCACTCTGGATCCATTCGCAGGACGAATCTTACGGCTTCAATGGCGGTTCTTTGCACCTGAGATGCGTTCTTTACTCCCGTGGAAGTAAGATTCGTGAATCTTTCAAAGATTTGAAAGAAATACACGAATTATTTGTTCACTACTTCAATCTTTGACAGATTTGTGCGAATTTCGAAAAAACTTTAAGCGATTCTGCCTTCTGCAGGAATCTTTAACGAATTGAACGTTTTCTTTGAGTTCTTTAAACGATCTTCCGTTCTGCAGCTCTTCTTCGTCAATCTTTGACGATTCTTGAAAAATTGTTCAAGAAACTTTAATGTTTCTTCTTTCTTGGTCTCTGCTTCCTCGTTCTTTTGAGCGTAGTACGCTATGCAACCTCTGCAAGCTTCCTACATTGATCTTTTGAACGTAAGACATTCTGCTTCCTCGTGGAAGTTTCCTGCGAGGATCTTTCAAGAGTATGACGGGCAGCTCTCCAAGCCTTGTGAAAAGTCTGTGTCAAATGCTTCTCGATATCCATGAAGCTCTGCGCTGTGAGGATCGTGTTGCTCTCCAGCCTGTGTGAAGAGGCTTACTACTATAGCTTTGATACCATGATAAATTGTGAAGTAAAGAGAAATGCAGAGAGAAAGAATAGAACAGTATATTGGAATGTATGAAGAAGAGATTACAATGTAATGGGAGATGGCTGAGCTAAATAGGCTCAAGCAAGACAAAAATAGAAAGTACAACTGTCCAGTACAACTAGCAGTGTACAGTCAGACTGTTGAGGTTACATTATGTTTAACAAGGATGAGATAGTGAGACGGATTCAGGAAAAGAAGCATATCTGTGGAATGACAGGAGATGGTGTTAATGATGCTCCAGCCTTGAAAAAGGCAGATATTGGAATTGTAGTGGCAGATGCAACTGATGCAGCCATAAGTGCATCTGATATTGTGCTCACTGAGCCAGGGCTGAGTGTTATTATTAGTGTTGTTCTAACAAGTCGTGCTATCTTTCAGAGAATGAAGAATTACACTATATACGCTGTGTCAATCACTATTTGTATTGTGCTGGGTTTCCTGCTTATTGCTTTGATATGGAGATTTGACTTTTCTCCATTCATGGTTTTGATCATAGCTATTTTGAATGATGGTACAATTATGACCATTTCTGCGCTATACTTAACATCATAGCTATTTTGAATGACGGTACAATAGTCCGGACGAGTTAACATCTGCGCGATACTTACAAGTCAGCATTGTGAGCCAAGCTCTCATTTTTGTCACACGATCTCGCAGCTGGTCATTTGTAGAACGACCTGGTCTTCTGCTTATGACTGCATTTGTTATTGCCTGATAAATTGTGAAGCAAAAGAGAAATGCAGAGAGAAAAGAATCGTGACTTCTGTTGAAGCCATTTTTGATCAGGTAAGTGTCAATTCTGTTGTACCAAGCTCTTGGAGCTTGCTTTAAGCCATACAAGGCTTTCTTCAACCGATACACTTTGGCTGGGTGCTCTTGGACTTCAAATCCAGGAGGTTGATTGACATAAACTTCTTCTTCTAAAAATCCATT
>ML783525.1:979656-1024558 GCA_009831015.1 Picea engelmannii | reverse complement strand
TTGTTCCCTCTTCCTCTACTTCTTCCTCTTCCTTTCCCTCTTCTGAATGAGAATTGAGTCTGGAAGGCATTGGAGATTGACTCATCTGTGAGATGTAGTCTTGTCTCATGTGTCACCAGAGAACCAATTAGTTCATCTGTTGAGAATCGTGACAGGTCCTTGGATTCAAGGATGGATGTGACAACCATTTCAAATTTCTTGGGAAGACTTCTGAGAATCTTTTCAACAATTCATTGATCGGTGATGGTTTCACCAATGAGTCTGATCTGGTTCATGATTCCCATGACTCTGGTCATGAACTGATCTACAGTTTCAGACTCTGTCATTCTGAGAGTCTCGAATTGTGTCCACAAGGACTGTAGTTTAACTGTTTTTACCCTGTCATTTCCTTGGTAGGACGTTTTGAGGATGTCCCAGGCCTGTTTGGAAGTACCAGCGCCTATGATTTTTGAAAAAATCGAATCATCCACAGAATTCTGAATCCAGAATTTCGCTTTGTTTTCTTTGGTCCTCAGAGTTGCTTGAGCAATTCTCTGAGCATTTGTCATTGTAGTGAGTGCGGCTGGATCTGGTTCCACATAGCCAAGATCCACTGGTTCCCAGCACTCTTGTGCTTGCAAGAACGACCTCATTCGAAGAGACCAAAATTCGTAATTCTTACCAAGAAGAATCGGACCCTGAGTCGGGCCGAGATTGCTAGTCGACACCATTTTAAAAAAAATTGCAGGAAAAAGAGAGGGAAAAATTCGTATTTACCTCGGATCTCAGAAACGCCGATTTGTCGATGGCTAGTTTGCTGATGGCCGATAGGAGCTTATCGGGCTTGAATTTGGCCTTTGGTCTCCTTCACATGTGACCACGCGCGTGAATGTTAAGGCGTTACGGGCTTTTCCCGTTCTTTTCATTTCAAAATGCCGAAACGCGAAAAATTTGCCTTTGGACTTTTCAACGGTCCAGATCTACTGATGATCGGACGGTCCAGATCGTATCGGGATATTGCGAATCAGGATTTCACGATTTTTGATGTCTAGGTTCTTTGCCTCCTCGATTTCGCGATCGCCGATTTTTTGATGGCGTGCTTCGTTTCGGGACTTTTTCCAATATCGTTGATTGCTGCCACGTGGCCCAGCAGACGGACGGTCGTGATCTCTCCTCGCGATTTCGTGATATGATGTGTCCCGGACCTCTTGTCTCCAGGATCCACGAAATGCTGAATCCCGAAAAGCCGATGAACTCGCTTATCGGGACTTTTCCCGAAAGCTTCGATCTCTGCCACGCATCCTGAACAGATGGATGGCTAGATTTGTGTCGGGGATTTCACTGGAAGGAAACCCCGATCACTTGTTCTTAGGTTTCGCGATTTCTCGAATCCCGATATACTGATGGCGCTTTCCTCTTCGGGACTTTTTCTGAGTCGCCAGATTTGCGCCACACGTCCTTGAAGAATGGACGGTCCTGATTCAGCCTCGGGACTTCGCGACTTGTGATGCTCCAAATCTCTTTCAACGTGAAACCCCGAATGCCGAAATGTCGACGGGCGCTGCGATGTTCGCCACGTGTCCAGGAGATATGGACAGCTGAGATCTAATCGGGATTTCGCGTATCGTGATTTTGCAAATTGCGATGTCAAAATTCTTTGACAACTTGAAACCCCGAATGCTGATTTGCCGACGGGTGCTACGATGTTTGCCACGTGTCCTGACAAACAGACGGCTGAGATCGTATCGCTATATCGCGTATCGCGATTTCGCGAGTTGCGAGGTCCTGTTGCAATGGACTTAGAAAACTCCGAACTCTGAAATGCCGATATGACGATGCGATGAGCTGATATGACGATGCGATGAGCTGCTGCCACCTGTCCTCTGAAATGGACGGCTGTGATCGTTTCGGGATTTCGCAATTTCGCGTATCGGAGTTTTTGGAGAGCTGATTCTTTTGCTCGTCCAACTCACAATTCCCGATTTTGCGATGGAATAGGATCTCACCACGTGTCTCTTGATCGGACGGTCAAGATGACGTCGGGATTTCTCAAGTGAAAAAATCCTTCTGTGCGCTCGACACGACTAACCGTCGTGCAACTTCTTACTGATCTAACGACTGTCGGTCCTCTGCGCAAGATCTGACGGCTGAAATGTTTTCTCCCTTTCCGCGCTCTCCTAGTCCCTTCTGTACTGGTTTCCCGCCTTGGAACCGTTCGCAGGATGAATTTCACGGCTTCAATGGTTGATCTTTACGCTTGTGGAAGAAAGATGCGTGAATCTTTCAAAGATTTGTAAGAAATACATGAATTCTTCATTGTCTGCTACAATCTTTGATAGATTTGAGCGATTTCCAAGAATCTTTAAAGGATTTTGCCTTCTGCCTGAATCTTTAACAGATTGAAGCGAAATCTTCAAGTTCTTTAAACTTCTTTCGTTCTGCAGCTCTTCTGTGTCAATCTTTGACAGTTCTTTGAGAAAATTGTCCAGGTTTCTTCTTCTGCGTTCTCGGCTTCAACTGCTAGCTTCTCACGACGATCTTTAAAGAGTATTGCATACATCTTTCCAAGCCTTGTGAAAAGACTGTGTCGCGTGCTCTCTAGATGCGTGAAAGCTCTGCGCTGTGAGGATCATGTTGCTCTCCCGACTGTGTGAAGAGGCTTACTGCTGAAGCTCTGATACCATGATAAATTGTGAAGCAAAAGAGAAATGCAAAGAGAAAAGAATAGAACAGTATATTCAAATGTATGAAGAAGTACAGAACTCAGAAGATGATACTAACAATGTAAGACGGTTGAGCTATATATGCTCAAGCAAGACAAAAATAGAAAGTACAACTGTCCAGTACAGCTGGAAGTGTACGGTCATACTGTTGAGGGTACAATATATTTAACATTGCCCAGCTGATTGCAACAGTCCTGGTAGTTTATGCCGACTTTAGCTTTGCTAACATCAAACCTATTGGTTGGGGTTGGGCAGGAGTTATTTGGCTTTACAGTCTGGTGTTCTATTTTCCTTTGGATCTCTTTAAGTTCATTGTTCGCTACGTCATGAGCGGCAAGGCTTGGGATAATCTTATTGAACACAAGACTGCCTTCACATCTAAGAAACACTATGGTAAAGAGGAGCGTGAAGTACAATGGGCTCATGCTCAACGCACATTGCATGGTCTTTATTCAATGAAAAGAGGAAATCACTGAACAAGCAAAGAGCCGTGCTGAAGTTGCCAGGCTTAGGGAGTTTCATACATTGAAGGGGCATGTCGAGTCTGTGGTCAAGCTGAAGGGTTTTGATATAAACACTATCCAACAGTCCTACACTGTGTGATTTAATGTATCGGGTTTACCTTATGTGATAGGCAAAAATAGACCAAAAGAGCTAATCCAGATGTGACAAGGATAGCAGCTGCCTATGTTTGTTTTCGCCAAATGTAGGAACCGTTTTTTTTGGTTTTAAAGAAGCTAGCAATTTTTTATCTTTCTTTTTGCAATGTCAACTCATGAAATTGCACTACTACCCATGTATACACACGAGTTTAGTGTTTTTGTTTCCTTTACTTCAATTCTATTTAATGTGTTGCAAATACTCGTGTATACACCAGTTTAGTGTTTTTGTTTCCTTTACTTCAATTTTATTTAACGTGTTGCAATATATTTGTCTTTGAAGGCAATAACAATAACAACTGTGTTGTGGGTTATAATTTGTACTCTTATTTTATTTTGTGTGGTAATTTCTATAATTATTTTATGTCTAGCTTTGTAATAGAGTATATTGTAGATTATATTTATGGGTGTAAATATATGCACGAATTGCAACTAGATTCTTGGGTATGGGTGGTTTTATGTCCATTTTATTTCAATACCACTTGATGGTTTATGGTTGTTTAACAATATGAGATCACCTATATATGGGTCTGCTTATATAATCCTTTTGTAAGGGTTAAAGTAGTTGCTATTCATAAAGGATATGGAGAAAAGAGTGTGGTGAATTGGGTTAATTTCCTCTCTTTCTCTGGGTTTGTTGTTTTTCCTTTGCTTTATTTCTATTTATTGTGCTACAATCTATTTGTCTTTGTTGTTATTTCTAATGACTTTCATAAGAGCGAGAATTTATGTGAGAACTTGTAGAAATGGTGGAGAGAGACAAATGGAGAATTGAGAAATCTTAAGACACAATTTTGGAATGCGGAAGTTGCAGCTAGAAGTTGTTTTGATCCAAAAGGAACTTTTGTTCACTCTAGAATAGAAATCAAATAAGCCAATTGAAATGTCGGGTGAAGACTTAGACAAACTGGATCGGATGGCAATAGCCACGATCATTCTGTCTTTATTGAGCAATGTCTTGTTCAATTTCTAAACATAGAAGATGAAGAAGGGATTGTGTGATCGTCTATGAGACAGGTATGAGATGCCCTCTCTGTCGAACAAGGTATTTTTGATGAAGGTATCATTGCGTAAGTGGGGCCCGTATGTGTGGGAGGAGTCTTGAAATAAACCACTCTCTGTGTTGGACATTATAGATCTGGAAGGTTAACCTGTCCAACATAATATTGGATCGCTCGACATAGTCCCACACAACATCTCTTGCATGTTGTTTAATCTCCTTAATCTCTCTTATGCATTAGGACTCTAATTTTGGCTTTTGGAATTTTGTAAGTAAGTATCTTTTTATATTCGTAAGCTACCTTGCACGTCTCGCTGGCACATTAACCTTATACTTTATATACCATGTCAAATCTTTGTCTCTAAAGGTAGTCTCTAACTTTGTGATATTAGTTGCCTCGTCTTTGACTTGCTTCACAGACCAAATTGCATCCCATATGAACTGATGTTTTTCTCCATCATCTCTTCCCGTCCCATGAAATACGAAGATCCTAAGGGTTGAATCATCCCTCGCATGAGTGGCCATACTTGAAATGCCAATTGATACTCTTCACTGGTTGCTACTTAGTACTACTGGCGCTCACAATCCTTCTTGCAAAGTTTCGATAACTTCAGTTTCTACTACACTTGTGTCTTCTACTTCTGTCACTTTTGAAAATTCTTCCTCGATTGTTTCTTCTTCTTTTAAAATGAATGAGGGGGGTGGTTCAAGGAGTAGGCTACTCCTTGCTATCTCGTCTTCTTCATTGGTGAATGATCATCATACCTACAATGAGCAATATGGTTGTGTAGGCTAGAGAGAAATGTCTATCAAGATTCATACACTACTGCTGAGACACACAAGGCAGTGGTTCATTAGCAAAATCCCGCAATAACAGTAAAATAAAAAATACTTTTCAACAAAAATTGTTTAAAAGTAACCTAATAGTTGATTGTTGAAACAAAAGGAACAAAATCCATTGATGTGAATAGTCTCATATGGGCATGGTCACAAGAGGTGGGATGGAAGGGAAAGATAATAAAAATGAATGGGAAGGAATTTGATGCAATTGAGGCACATCGAGAACAAGTTGAATAGAAGAGGGAGAGTGAAAGTTAAATCGGTGAACAAGACTTTATTTGAATTAAGAAATTTCATACTTTTATTTTTTAATGACTATAGTCTACCTAGCAAAAATAAATAAAGCATACCGTTCCCTGATCGCCCGCTCTGAGTTGATGTCTCGCGCGCTCCGTGCAACTCCCGCTTGCCGACCGACGAAACTTCACTGGTACCTCCCAACTAATGCTAGGGGTACTCTTCTTCCCCCTTATCTCCCCGAGCAACAAAGGGGCCACACACACTAACCAAAGAATCAGCTAGCTCCCAGCTCACCTCGCAAGGCTTATCTTCCACTCCTGACTGAGCTGGGTATCTCAATTTCCACAAGCTAAGTCAGTGAAGTATAGATTTCTGCAGCGTAACGTTACACAAAACAGAAGAGATCCATCATCATTTTCCTCCCTCCATTATATAGAGTTTCGAAGTCCCTTACTTTCCCAAATCCCATTTTATTTAATGTTTAATAAATTAATTCATAAAAATCCATCCCTGTACATGTGTCACCCATCCCCTTCATTCCTCCAAAAACTAATTTCTTTAATTAATTATTTACCGTTATTTCCCTCACCCACCTAGAGTCACTCCTAGAATCGCTCCTAGGTGTCCCCAAATTCCCTTATAGGTTTTAATGAATTTCCCCATTATTAATTTGCTAGTTTAGTTTTAAATTAGAAATTTCTTAAATGGTAGATACCTTACTAAGTTGGACTAACTTCTTTTTCCTAGTGTTTCCCCTTCTTTTAAGGCTTCCACTTTTTCCTAGTTTCCTAATTATTTTAGATTTCCCCTTTTTCCCTTTTTAATTAAACTCAAAAAGACATGTGCAGAAACTTATCCTTTTTCCCCAATTTAATGAATTAAACTTTTAATTAGCATAAAGTAAAACAATCATTCCCCTTTTTAAGTTTTTATCCCAAAAGGTTTTTATAAAACACTTTAATTGCTTACCACCTTCTTGTCACAAGGTTATTGAAGATTATCTTTATTATTAATTTTATTTTATTATTATTTTTTTATATATATGTTTATTTTTATTATTTTTTTTTTTTATAAAAGGTAAAATTTTACCACCAGCAAAGATTAGACCTAGACCTTAATTTGCTAGGCGGGGTGACACATTAATTTTGTTTTAGGGAAAGGTTTCAAATCTTAACACTTTATTGTCCTGAAGCCATCTAGGTTTATTCATTTATTAAATAACCACACAACATGCCCTTCAAGAAGCACTAGGTGCTCCAAGGGTGCCACTCACATCTTTCACTTTCTCTTGCACGATGTTCCCTTTAGGACGCACCATGTGCTCCAAGGGTGCCACTCGCCTCCTTCCATTTTTCTTGAACGACGTGCCCTTCAGGATGCAACATATGCTCCAAGGGTTCCACTCACCTCTTGAATGACTTGGTAGACATAAAAAACCCATGGAGTCAATACTCCACCAGATGATCTTGTGGGAGACTAAGGGCCTCTAAGGAATAAGGCCCCTGCCTTATTGCATGCCCCTTAGAATAATCATGAGCGACTGTCGCAGTCTACCCTCACGACATTGTGGGTCCTCTCGAACTAGGTAATCGTTAACCTACAGTTCGAGCCACAATGGGAGTGATAGTAGGTTGTGGTGAGGTTATTTTCCACACCTCTCCCTCAACATCTATGGTAGTCGAGCGTGACCCCTCTACTCCACATGTGAGTCTGGTCGGCAAGCTATCGTCAACCTGCATCATCAACGAATCATGTCATAAATATATCCATATCATATCATCTAATTAGATGCACTAATATCACATATAAAACAATCAAACCCCATTAGTTCACTTCCCGACTCGATCTGGAGTCCAAGGGGTTCCATCGATGCCTGTGCATCCTCAAGGTCTGAAATCCTACACACTCAGTAAAACCGAGTCAAGAGCACGTGTCTATGTCAATGCATCAAAACAACATGACATCAAACCATAACGCCTCATAATCAAAATCAATGTTTTAATAGCATAATAATCGGGATCACTTGCGAGCAAGTGTCCTCAAGGAATAAGTTCACTCAGTGCGCAAGAGAGGGATGTTACATACACCCCCTCTTGGTCTAAACTTCGTCCCGAAGTTTCACAGTATAAGTGTGGAAATAATGTGTATCACAGTATCATAAGTATATCTATCAAACAAAAATGGAAACTACGAGCGCATATCATATGCGTCCTCCCAGGTCGCCGACTACGGACTATAGTTGTCCCACTGGACCTTGACCTGATCTATTGTTCGATGTCGTAGTTGTCAAATGGAATGATCCAGGATGTGGATTATCTCAGCCGTGAGCACCCCCTCATCCGATACCTGCAAGGAACTCATGTCAATAACATGTGTAGGATCACTAATATAATGTCTCAAAACAGATACGTGAAAAACATTGTGCATATGCCTCAAAGAATCAGGCAAGGCTAGTCGATAGGCCATGGGCCGATTTCTCTCCACAATCACGAAAGGTCCCACAAACCTAGGAGAGATTTTAGCTCCCTTTCCAAACTTGATTGAGCTCTTATGCGATTTAACCCGCAAGAAGACTCGATCGCCGACCTCGTAACTACAGGTGACACGATGCACATCGGCATCAATTTTCTGTCGATCCTGTGCTTCATTAATCCTTTGTCTTCTTGTTTGCATTTTCTCTTCCATTTCTTGGATCTCTTATGGTCCCACCATGACCCTATCCTCAAGCCTATCCCAACTCAAAGGCATCTTACATGGTCACTCGTAAAGAAACTCAAAAGTCTCCATCTTAATGGTGCTTTGGTAACTGCTGTTATAAGCGAATTCCACCAGTGGAAAGAATTCTTCCCAAATCTTTTGTTGGTCCATCACGTACATGTGCAACATGTCCTCCAAGGTCTGGTTCATTCATTTGGTCTTCCCGTCAGTCTCTGGGTGGTACAAAGTACTGAAGTTAAGTTGGGTTCCCAAGGCCTCTTGGAAACTTGTCCAAAATCATCCAGTAAACACCAATCCTCCATCGGATATAATCCTCTTAGGCATGCCATGCAGCCTCACAATCTCATTGATAAAAACTCTAGCTATGTTAGGTGCCTGATAAGTCATACACACAAGAATAAAGTGAGAACTCTATGTCAGAGTGTCTACTACTACGAAAATCGAGTCATGTCTCCTTGCTGTCAATGGAAATACAACAATAAAATCCATCGAAATAACTTCCCATTTCGATTCCGAAATAGAGTGTGGCTGTAGTAATCCTACTGGATGTCTATGTCTAGCCTTCACCTACTGACATTCTAGACATCTGGCCACATAGTTGACTATATCTGCCTTCATTCCCTTCCAGAAGAATAAGGGTTTAAGGTCTTCCCTCATCTTTGTGACTCCTGGGCGAGCCATGTACACTGCTCTATGAGCCTCTTTTAGGATCAAACTCCTCAACTCGTCGTTCAGTGGTACATAAATCCAATTTTTAAACCTCAATAATCCATCGTCGTCAAACGTAAATCCTTCAAATATTGGTACAATCATCATGTTTTGTCCGATAAAACCCTCGACCTCTTTGTACCAGTCATCGTCACGCTGTAAAGTTAAAATCTTTTCACGTAGATTCATCTTAAGAGGCAACACCAAAAAGATGTGTGGTCTTCGACTCAATGCATCTTCCACTCGATTCACTGTTCCTTTTATGTAAATAATCTTGAAGTCGTACTCACTAAGTAATTCCGACCAACACCGTTGTCATGCATTTAGGTCGCTTTGCGTAAATATGTGTTGTACTCCATAGTGGTCTGTCTTTAGCTCAAATTTTCATCCAACAAGGTAGTGTCTCCAAACCTTCAAGGCATATACGATGGATAATAACTCCAAATCGTGCATCACATAGTTCTCCTCATGCCTTCTCAGTTTCCTCGAGATGTAAGCGATCACTCGACGGTATTGCATCAAGACTCTTCCTAAGCCTTCCTTGGATGCATCAGTGCATACCAAGAAGTTCATGTTCATGTCAGGGAACTTTAGTATCGGTGATTTTGTCAACAGTTCCTTGAGCCTCCGAAATTATTCCGCACATTTCTCGGTCCAAACAAACTTCTTTTTTTTCTTTTGAAATTCCGTGATCGGATTTATTATCTTCAAAAATCCCTCGATGAACTATCAATAGTATATTGCTAAAACCATGAAGCTACCCACTTCCGGTACATTCGTCAGCGCAGGCCATTCCATAATAGCCTCGACCTTTGCTGGATCCACGACGATGGCTTTGCCGGAGATGACATGCCCCAAGTAGTGAATCCTTGATTGATAAAGTGAGCATTTGGACAACTTCCCATACAATTTGTGCTCTCAAAAACACTGTAGTACCAAGCACAAGTGCTCGTCATGCTCCTTCGTCATCCGAGAGTAAGTCAAAATATTGTCAATGAATAATTGGAAGAACTTGTCCAAGTACTCGCGGAACACCCCATTCATCAAAATCATGAATACTCCGGGGGTGTTCATCAGTCCAAATGGTAAAACAATAAACTTGTAATGTCCAAAACTCATCTTAAAGATGGTCTTAGGGACGTCATCCTCCTTAATTCGTAACTGGTGGTATCTTGATCGCAAGTCGATCTTTGAGAACACCGTCGCACCCTTCATTTGATCGAACAGATCATCAATCCCTAGTAAGAGATATTGATTCTTGATCGTTGCCTTCTTCAACTGATAGTAGTCAATGTAGAGCCTCCACGAACCATCCTTCTTTCGTATGAAAATAACAGGTGCACCCTACGGTGACACACTTGGACGTATCAGTCCTAGGTCCAACAATTCTTTCAGTTGCATTCTCAACTCCTGTACCTCCAGGGTCGACATCCAATAAGGCATTCTCACTATTGGTTCAGTCCCCGATTTGAGGTCTATGGTAAACTCCAATTCCCTCTTCGGCGACATCCCAGGTAACTCCTCTAGAAAGACATCTGCAAACTCTCTCACCACAGGATCACATAAATCTTACTCCCTTCTCGTTTAACGCAAGGATCGCATAAAGCTTACATCCTTTGCGCATTCTCTTCTGAAGCTACAAGGAAGAGATGAACCTCAGGGAAACTCCATGGTTTCTTCCTACAATCACATGTCTCTGTCCCTCGTCATCGACCAAGCTCAACCGTTTTGTCTTACAGTTGAGTATCGCCTCATGCGATTCCAACCAGTCCATACCGATCACGATGTCATAAGATCCTAATATCGTGACATACGAGTTGGCCCTGGTGACAAACTCTCCCAGGTTAAGGATACAACACGTAACCTTTCCTCCAACCTTCTGTTTGGCTCCAGAAGTCATCTCTACAAAGCTAAACTCGTACTGTTCGACTACCTTTACCTTAATTAGTTTAGCGCCACACCAGAAATGAAACTCTCAGTAGCACTGGGATCTATCAAAATATTAAGGGTCTGGTCAACGACGGTACCTGACATCTCGAACACAGTCGATTGGTGCTCTACCTAGCGGTTATTCACCGCTGCATGAATCCGATGGGCCTTACCCAAATCTCCCATGGTAGTGGGTTCGACTGACCTAGATGCTCTAGTCCTCTCCACAAGGCAGTCACACTAGTAGTGTGGCTCCCCACACGTCCAACACCCCTTCTTTGGTCCAGTAGTCTTGGTACTCGAAGTAGAAGGTGACGGCCCACCAGCCTGGAATCCTAGTTTGTTTTGCTGAATAGGCCTAAAATGTTGTTGCTGTGGTTGACACTACTTCTGATGCTGTGATCCTCGATAAGGTGTCCTCTTCTGAGGCGTCGGTTGTCGAGGTGTAGTGAAAGTAGATCCTTTCTGGAAGCCACGATATCCAGGCATATGTCTGGCTGGTGTCTGATGCTGCTACGCACTAGATGACACCTACCCTGCTGGTTTCGCTGGAGTCCTGCTCTGACCCCCGCTGATAAGCTCCTCCTCTGCTATGAGGGCCTTCTGGACAACATCATGCAAGGTTTGAGGCATCGAAATCCTAACATTTGCGCATATGCTGCGATTAAGGCCAAACATGAACCTGCTGACCTTAAGTTTCTCTGTGTTAAGATGTGGAGCATACCAAAGAAAATCCATAAAATGGGCCTCGTATTCGGGCACCATACAGTCGCCCTGTTGTAAGGCATTGAACTCATTGAGCTAATGCTCAATGAATTCCTCTGATAGGTACCTCTCTCAGAACCATTCCTCGAACATTTCCCATGACACATCTTCGACAACCATGTTCAGTTGCGGTAGGAGCGTCTTCCACCATAGAAGAGCGCTCCCCTTCAGTTGAAATACCTCCATGCAGACCTTCATGTTGGAGGTATAGTCGCAAAGTGCAAATCACATTTCCATATTCTCCAACCATGCCTCAGAAACTACGTCGTCTGGGGCACCAAATAACTCGAGAAATTTGACCTTCTCGAGCTAACGGTGAATGCTACCGATACCAACCGGAGCACGCAGTGGACCCTCAAGGGGTGCCGATGCTCTGGCCTCATATCGGTCCAAATGGTTGATCAATGCCTCATACATGCACTGAAAATATATCATCATTCCGACCACATCACCTACTTCTATCTGCTCGTGCCCAACAACCCGTTCGTCTCCCTCGGGGTTAGACCCCTCATGCATGGATGCTACTAGAGGCGTCACACCTCCTCCCATAACACCCTGTCGTCTGCCTCTGTGGCATCCTCTAACCATGATTACCTACATGAGTACAAGTCAACTTAATTAGCAATATTATAATCAAATCATATCAACGAAAGATGTAGTGATCCCAAGTCGTGGGTTGAATCGGCTCTGATATCAAATGTAACAACCCCTTCGTTATGGCCACGGGCGAAGCCAATTTTTTATTTATTTTTATTAGAATTAAGAGGCAAGAAGGAAACAATGACAATGGTTTATCCGCACCACAGACGATGAACATAAGCACTCAACCCAGGCAACAAGCAACTAAGACTCCACTCATTGGCAGAAGGGAAACTGGGAAAACCTGCACATAATAACAAGGAGGAACGACTACCCGCCTGATGCAACAAGACACTCCTACACGCTAAGGAACAACTTCCCCTTCCCAACACAACGACATTGACGAACAATACTATAACCTCAAGGCACGTGAACCAAACACAAGAAGGCGTTCCACCCATGCACCCAAGAAACTTACCACGCTCGACAACACTCCCCAACATGCACTGACTCTGACCAGGTTTTCGTTCGCCGCTATCCCATTGGGCGTGCCATGATCTCCTCATCAGGAATCATGCCATCCCCAGGTGATAGATGCGTCGACAACCTTGGCACCACTTATCCTATCAGGACCGAGGATTCTAGATAAATCCGACGCACTAGAAACTGAATACCGAAAGGAAAACCACACCCATACCCCAACAATAGGTCGACGGAACACCAGAGGACGAAGACAAGGGATGACGCAGGACAATACATGGCATCATCCCTGACCCAACCAATCACCCAGTCTAAACCAATCAATGATTACAATCTAATTTAACAAGGGTTCCAATCTAAATGGGGCATATGTCAAAGTTACAATTAGTTAATAATGCACCCGCTAATTTAACGTTAATACAATCAATCTTGCAAGTCTAAGTAATCAATGCTAAAAATATAATTATAAATACCATCTAACTAGCCATTAACTTGATTAACAATATTAACAATCTTAATGTAGGATGCTACCATTATAACACTTATGAATAATTTAATCTCAGCATGTAGTCTAGCTATATTGACTGAACCAACAATACTAGCTATCTATTATCATTGAGAAGGAACTGCTAACTACTAACATCGTTGTAGCAATATAACAAGGCAATTAACATAGCAGTTAACTAAGGATTAAATTAGCAATAACAAGGCAATTCACATGGTTGTTATCATAAAAAGTAATATAGAAATAGTAAGGCGATTAACATGTTGATTAACATAACCATTAATATAACAGCAACAAGGCAATTATATGACTGTTACATAAGAATTAATAGCTAAATAACAAGACAATTACATACTGTTAACCATTTAACTCGCTGCGACAATTAATCAATAAGAAGGAATTTACTGATCATTAACTCACTGTAGCAAATAACATGGCAAATAATATAACATTTACATTGCAATTTAACATGGCAATTAACTGTAAGAAGAAAATTGTTGACCATTAATATTGTTTTAGCAATTGTTTGAGCAATTAATAAGGCATTTAATATAGCATTTATCATTGCAATTAACATGGTAATTAATATGGCCAATAAAATCGATGTGGTAATTAAAGTTTGGCAGTGAGAACACTGGGTATACACTCTAAGTGAAGCAGACTAAAAGGACAATACAAAACTGTAGAAGGATCAACTCGTGGTCATTCAACAACAAATCAGTCAACATTTAAGGCAATTTCGTGTCTAGTCCAGCAAATGCAGTCATCGTTCTAACTAGCAATTCGTGTCCCTTCAACAACGAACTCAGTCAATCAATTTAAAGGCAAAAACATGGGTATTTCAACAACAATCTCTATCAACTTTTAAAAGAAAAAACGTGGGCATTTCAACAACAATCTCTGTCAACTTTTAAAAGCAAAAACGTGGGCATTTCAACAGCAATCTATCTCAACTTTTAAAAGAAAAAATGTGGGCATTCAAGGACAATCTCTGTCAACTTTTAAAATAAAAAACATTGGCATTTCAACAACAATCTCTGTGATGTTTTAAGAGCAAAATCGTGGCCATTTAAACAACAAAATCAGTCACGTTTGAATGGAAAAATCATGGGCATTTAAACAACAATCTCAGTCTAATTTTAAAAGGTCAAAACGTGTACAGGGACACACCAGAAAGACATTCATGGCTATCCGTATTTAAAATATGCAAAATGCTGTGCCCAAACGCACTAGAAGGAACTTCATGTTGTCATCATCTTTTAAAAGGGAAAAACGATGGAAAAACGCAGATAGGGAAATGAATTTGTTTTCCATTGCCAGGATACCAATACAACGCAGAGATGAATACAAAAAAAAAACGCTTTTTATTTCTAGGACACCAATATAAAAATGTGGACAAGAAAACAATCGTTTTTCCCATTGCCACGAGACCAATACAACACAGACAGGAATAACAAATAAAAACATTTTTCCATTTCCAGGATACCATTATAAAAATGCAGACAGGAAATCAAATCGTTTTTCGTATTGCCAGGATACCAATACAACGCAGACATGAATAACAAACAAATTTTTTTTTCCATTTTCAGGATACCATTATAAAAATGCAGATAGGAAATCAAATCATTTTTCCATTGACATGATACCAATACAATGCAAACCACAGTAAGAGAATGCAAGGATCCATTGGGAAAAGTCACTAAAATGATCGTAGGGATTCTAATAGTCAAGGCATAGAGAAAAACCAACAAGGAGGCAAGATAATCCATACGCAGAGGTCTTTGCTAGATTACGTAAGTCAAAAAAATCAGCCAAAGACAACATTGTAGGTAGATGGTTGATAGGAACGTCCTTCGCTCATCATCCACGCATAGGAAAGTAGGGCGTTGAGATCCATAGGTATATTAATTCCAAAGCGACGACCGTAGATCAGGCTCCTGGCCGACTACTCAAGAGAGGACTGATGAGATAGGGACGAAAGGAAAAAACAACCACAATCTTCACAAATCAAAACACTAAAGGGCAGTCAAGACATGCTAGGAATTGAAGGTCATGGTAGCCAATCACTCACCGAGCTAAAGGATATGGAAAAAAATTTAGTCATCAACTAGAACACTAAGACAATCAGTTTCCTTACCCAATTAAACATGCAGATCCAAGGCATAAATCATACTACAATCTACCATGCAAAAATAAAGAAAGCGTACCATTGCCTGATCGCTCGCTCTGAGTTGATGTCTCGCACGCTTCGTGCAACTCCTGCTTGACGACCGACGAGACTTCACCGGTACCTCCCAGCCAATGATAGGGGTACTCTTCTTCCCCCTTTCCCCCCTGAGCAACAAAGGGGCCACACACACTAACCAAACAATCAACTAGCTCCCAGCTCACCTCGCAAGGCCGAGCTACCACTCCTCACCGAGCTAGGTATCCCAACTCCGACAAGCTAATTCAGTCAAGTATAGATTTCTGCAGCGTAACATTACACAAAACATAAGAGATCCATCATCATTTTCCTCCCTCCATTATATAGAGTTTCGAAGTCCCTTACTTTACCAAATCCCACTTTATTTAATGTTTAATAAATTAATTCATAAAAATTGCTCCCCGTACATGTGTCACTCATCCCCTTCATTCCTCCAAAAACTAATTTCTTTAATTAATTATTTACCCTTATTTCCCTCACCCACCTAGAGTCACTGCTAGAATCGCTCCTAGGTGTCCCCAAATTCCCTTACAGGTTTTAATGACTTTCCCCATTATTAATTTGCTAGTTTAGTTTTAAATTAGGAAGCTCTTATATGGTAGATACCTTAATAAGTTGGACTAACTATTTTTTCCTAGTGTTTCCCCTTCTTTTAAGGTTTTCTCTTTTTCATAGTTTCCTAATTATTTTAGATTTCCCCTTTCTCCCTTTTTAATTAAACTCAAAAAGGCATGTGCAGAAACTTACCCTTTTCCCCCAATTTAATGAATTAAAATTTTAATTAGCACAAAGTAAAACAATCATTCCCTTTTTAAGTTTTCAACCCAAAAGATTTTTATAAAACACTTTAATTGCTTACCCCCTTATTGTCACAAGGTTATTGAAGATTATCTTTATTATTTATTTTATTTTTATATATGTTTATTTTTATTAATTTTTTTTTTATAAAAGGGTAAAATTTTACCACCAGCAAAGATTAGACCTAGACCTTAATTTCCTAGGCGGGGTAACACATTTTTTTTTGTTTTTAGGGAAAGGTTTCAAATATTCCTTAACACATTATTGTCCTAAAGCCATCTAGGTTTATTAATTTGTTAAATAACCACACGACGTGCCCTTCAGGATGCACTAGCTGCTCCAAAGGTGCCACTCGCCTCTTTCGGTTTCTCTTGTATGACGTGCCCTTCAGGACGCACCACATGCTCCAAGGGTGCCACTTGCCTCTTTCCATTTTTCTTGCACGACGTTCCCTTCAGGACCCAACATGTGCTCCAAGGGTGCCACTTGCCTCTTGACTGACTTGGCAGACATAAAAAACCCCTGGAGTCAATACTCCACCATGTGACCTTGTGGGAGACTAAGGGACTCTAAGGAATAAGGCCCCTGCCTTATTGTGCACCCCTTACAATCATCGTGAGCGACTATCATAGTCTACCCTCACGACATCATGGGTCCTCTCGAACTAGGTAATCGTTAACCTACATTTTGAGCCACAATGGGAGTGTTAGTAGGTTGTGGCAGGGCTGCTATCCACACCTCTCCCTCAACATCTCTGGTAGTCGAGCATGACCCCTCTAATCCACATGTGAGTGTGGTCGATAAGCTATCGTCAACCTGCATCATCAATGAATCATGTCAGAAATATATCCATATCATATCATCTAATCAAATGCACTAATATCACATATAAAACAATCAAACCCCATTAGTTCACTCCCCAAATCGATCCGGAGTCCAAGGGGTTCCATCGATGCCTCCGCATCCTCAAGGTCCGAAATCCTGCACACTCAGTAAAACTGAGTCAATAGCACTTGTCTATGTCAATGAAGCAAAACAACATGACATCAATCGATAATGCCTCATAATCAAAATCAATGTTTTAATAGCATAATAATCTGGATCACTTGCGAGCAAGTGTCCTCAAAGAATAAGTTCGTTCAATGTGCAAGAGAAGGATGTTACATACGCCCCCTCTTGGTATAAACTTTGTTCCGAAGTTTCACAGTACAAGTGCCAAAATAATGTGTATCACAGTATCATAAGTCTATCTATCAAACAAAAGTGGAAATTGCTGGCACATATCATATGCGTCCTCCCAAGTCATTGAGTGCGGACTATAGTTGTCCCACTGGACCTTGAGATGATCTACTGTTCAACGTCGTAGCTGTTGAACACGATGATCTAGGATGCAGATTGGCTCAGCCATGAGCACCCCCTCATCCGATACCTGCAAGGAACTCATGTCAATAACATGTGTAGGATCACTAAATAATTTCTCAAAACAGATACATGAAAAACATCGTGAATACGCCTCAAAGAATTCAACAAGGCTAGTTGATAGGCCATGGGCCCCTTTCTCTCCACAATCTGGAAAGTTCCCACAAACCTAGGAGAGAGTTTATCTCCCTTTCCAAACTTGTTCGAACTCTTATGTAGTTTAACTCGCAAGAGGACTCGATCGTCGACCTCATAACTATGGTCGACATGGTGTGCATCGACATAACTCTTCTGTCGATCCTGCGCTTCTTTAATCCTTTATCTTATTGTTTTCATTTTCTCTTCCATTTCTTGGATCGTTTCAGGTCCCACCAGGACCCTATCCTCAATCCAATCCCAACTTAAAGGTGTCTGACATGAAAGATGCCATCTTAATGGTTCTTTGGTAACTGTTGTTATAAGCGAATTCCACCAGTGGCAAGAATTCTTCCCAATGCTTTTGTTGGTCAATCACGTACATGCGCAACATGTCCTCCAAGGTATGGTTCATTCGTTTTGTCTTCCCGTTAGTCTCTCGGTGGTATGAAGTACTGAAGTTAAGTTGGGTTCCCAAGGCCTCTTGGAAACTCATCCAAAATCATCCATTAAACATCGATCCTCGATCAAATATAATCCTCTTAGGCACGCCATGCAGCCTCACAATATCACTGATGAAACTCTAGCTATGTCATGTGCCTAATAAGTCGTACGCTCAGGAATAAATTGAGCACTCTTTGTCAAATTGTCTACTACTACGAAAATCAAGTCGTGTTTCCTTGCCATCAATGGAAATCCAATAATAAAATCCATCGAAATAACCTCCCATTTCGATTTTGGAATAGCGTGTGGCTGTAGTAATCCTGCTGGATGTCTATGTTCATCCTTCACCTGCTAACATTCTAGACATTTGGACACATAATTGACTATTTCTGCCTTCATTCCCTTCCAGAAGAATAAGGGTTTAAGCTATTCCCTCATCTTCGTGACTCCTGGGTGAGCCATGTACACTGCTCTATGAGCCTCGTTTAGGATCAAACTCCTCAACTCTTCATTCGGTGGTACGCAAATCCAATTTCTAAACCTCAATAATCCATCATCGTCAAATGTAAATCCTTCAAATATTGGTACCATCATTGTGTTTTGTCTGATAAAACCCTCGACCACTTTGTACTAGTCACCGTCACACTATAAAGTTAGAATATTTTCACGTAGATTAGTCTGAAGAGGAAACACTGAAAATATGTGTGGTCTCTAACTCAATGCATCTGCCACTTAGTTCACTATTCCTTTTATGTAAGATCTCGAAGTCGTACTCGCTAAGTAAATACGACCAACATCATTGTCACACGTTCAGGTCGCTTTGCGTAAAGATGTGATGTAGTCCATAGTGGTCTGTCTTTAGTTCAAATTTTCGTCCAACAAGGTAGTGTCTCCAAACCTTCAAGGAATATACGATGGATAACAACTCCAAATCATGCGTTGCATAGTTCTCCTCATGCCTTCTCAGTTTCCTTGAGATGTAAGCAATCACTCGACGATCTTGCATCAAGACTCTGCCTAATCCTTCCTTGGATGCGTCAGTGCATACCAAGAAGCTTGCGTCCATGTCAGGGACCTTTAGTATCAGTGTTGTTGTCAATAGTTCCTTGAGCCTCTGAAATGCTTCCGCGCATTTCTTGGTCCAAACGAACTTCTTGTTTTTCTTCTGCAATTTTGTGATCGGATTTGCTATCCTCAAAAATACCTCGATGAACTGTCGATAATATCCTTCTAAACCCATGAAGCTATGCACTTTTAGGACATTCATCAGCGTAGGCCATTCCATAATAGCCTTGACCTCTTCTGGATCCACGATGATACCTTTGCTGGAGATGACATGCCCCAAGTAGTGAATCCTTGATTGATAAAATGAGCATTTGGACAACTTCCCATACAATTTGTGCTCTCGCAAACAAAGTAGTACCAAGCACAAGTGCTTGTCATGCTCCTCCGTCGTCTGAGAGTAAATCAAAATATCGTCAATGAATACCTGGACGAACTTGTCCAAGTACTTGTGGAACACCCCGTTAATCAAACTCATGAATACTCCTAGGGCGTTCGTCAGTCCAAACGGTAAAATAGTAAACTCGTAATGTCCAAACCTCATCTTAAAGGCGGTCTTAGGGACATCATCCTCCTTAATCTGTAACTGGTGGTATCCTGATTGCAAGTCGATATATGAGAACACTGTCATGCCCTTCATTTGATTGAAATAGAGCATCAATCCTCGACAACAAATACTGATTCTTGATTGTTTCCTTATTCAACTGACGGTAGTCAATGCAGAGCCTCCACGACCCATGCTTCTTTCATATGAAAATAAAAGGTGCACCCCACAGTGACACACTTGGACGTATCATTCCTAAGTCTAGCAATTCTTTCAGTTTCAATCTCAACTCCTGTAACTCCGGGGTTGACATCCGATAAGGCATTCTCGCTATCAATTCAGTACCCGATTTTAGGTCTATGATAAACTCCAATTCCCTCTCTGGTGACATTCTAGGTAACTCCTCTAAAAAGATATCTGCAAACTCTCTCACCACTGGAAGGTGTTCTAGACCTTCCGCTACTCCCTTCTCATTTAATGCAAGGATCACATAAATCTTACATCCCTTATGCATGCTCTTCCGAAGTTGCAAGGAAGAGATGAACCTCAGGGAAACTCCTTGGTTCCATCCTACAATCACACGTCTTTGTCCCTCATATGTAACGTCCCCAACGTTATGACTACCAGTGACACAGAAAGTGAATTTTTTTTTTTTTGAAGCAGGAAAGCGACGACGACACACAGTCGAACCACAAAACCTGACGATGAACAAATGCCTGCAGATTAGGCCACCGACAAAAATGACTCTACGCACTAGCACATACAGCAACTGGTCAAAAGTATGAAATATCAAAAAGGGACGAATACCCACCCGACGCAGACATGACGACGCTTAGAAGCTAAAGGAGAACATCTCTTACATTAACTATGCGCGCATGAACTCTAACTCCTAATCTACCTCAATCATCAACATGGACTGTGCTGGAAAACTAAACCACAATCAACAAGCATCATCCTAATCTCAGGCATAAGGTGTCATTCAATTGAATTGGTTCACGCATTCCATTTATTACTGTCATTCTTGATACCACAGTTTTGGGTGCATTGCTTAAATCCATAAATAGTGGCGCGATGGCTCTAAATACTAAGCTAGACAACAACATACAAGGAAACCTAGGTTAGTGACAACCTAAGGTGATGCATTCTTTTAAAAGTGAACTTACCATTCCATAAGTGACAAGGGGGGGATTTCCCCGACCACAGCATCGAAGGGAAATTAAGGTGGATACAACCATAAGCCACCAAGTTAGTTAAAGATAGTTTACAGCTTAAAGTTCATCATCGATTTTTGTTTGGATTCCTACACCATATGAATGCCATCATTTATGATCATAGGAGTATTGAAAGTGAATACTATTATTTAAATAATGACAATGAGGGTGACTGCCATCATTTATGATTAGCGAGGTGATTAAAAGGTGGAAGCCAAGTGGGTGCCATCATTACACAACCCTTTGTCTAAAAGAAAGGGGATTATAATTCATTGTCCAAATTATTAAATCGTTGTCTCTTATTACAGTGATTTCTATCATTAATTCATTGTCTATCAAGGTAAGATAAATCTATCTAGAACTCCATGTTATCGCTGCGAAAACTGGTATCTCTGTGTAATTAACATAAAATACAACCACTGTCCATAAAGATCACTGTCTAAAACAATACAATATGCGGTCTATAGAAATTTCTGACTAATAAAATCGTTGTTTGGAAAGATTAAGGATGGAAATGCATTCAACACAACAAGAATCGCCACGCTGTCAATTCCATAAACCCTACTGTAATTTCACCTTCAACACTGACATTCTAATGCAACGGTGACATTCACATCTTAGGCATTGATATCGATGTCTGTCAACTCGGAGGTGACGCTGACTACCTAACACGCAGAGGTAAAATTTGTCTCTCGAATAAGATGTATAGCATAAATGATATTATCAATCCTTACAGCACCATGTTTACACAGCCACCTGAAGGCTCGACTAAAACGCAGCCACCAAAGCACCATCACAATCGTTGCCCAGACACAGTCATAATCACTGCTACAAATCACCGTCGATCAATTAAATTTGCTGCCTCCTGGTAATGATACCATAATAATTCGTTCACTTAGCCATCCAATCAATGAATAAATTCATTGGCCACTATGTATAAATTCGCTGATATTAAAGTCCAACAAAAACGAAGTCTTTCAAGAAATTGGCTGTCAATTGGCATCATACATTCGCTACCATTAACATTAAATACAATGTTGTCATAAGAAAAATAAATCGCCCAGAATGTCTTTTACAAAATCACCCAGACATTACTAATGCACCGAGCCTTAAACGCTTGTGTCATCATAACATAAGGTTGGGTTTAACATAAAAATAGTTGTCAGTAAAAGGACAATTCACAACCTGTAATTGTACAAACAAGGGCCAATTCGCAGGGAAAAATATTGGGTTTAGGTAGTGTGAAACGTCAAGGAATGATCGGGTAAGGAATAACTGATATGTACAGATAATATTTAATAAACTACCCAGATAATTTTCTACTTATCAACTGAGAATACAAAGGTTTTTCTGCCCAACTGTACTAGCACGACAGGTGATTCACATTTTCTCCAAAAAGATAACAGTCAGAGATCAATAAGAATTCAGGGACAAATTCACCTTCTTAACAGTTTAAAATTGGAAAGGAAAATGCTGGCCAGGTAGATAGAATCACAGGCCCCCAATTCTCCTACAGGGACAGGTTAAACGACAATGAAATCAGATCGCCGACAGGTGTAAAAACCGCAGGCTGAAAATTGATACCAGCGTTATCCAAATCTAGAGTACCAAATAAAACGTCGACTTAGAAGTTTAAGTTTTTGTTTCATTTTCCAAGATGCCCGACAACACATATTTAAATTAGATTATTTTGCGTTCCAAGGTACCAGTACGAGAAAAAATTGTAGACTGATATTAAATCCTTTCGTTTCCAGGGTACCAATAAAAATTGTAGACTGAATTAAATCCTAGACTGAGATTAAATCTTTTCATTACCAGGATATCAATAAAATTGCAGACTGAACGAAATTCCCTACATTACTAGAATACCAATATCTAAAAAAAACAAAGTGAGATTAAATCTTTTCATTACCAGGATATCATTAAAATTGTGGACTGAAATGAAATTCTTTACATTACCAAGATATCAATAAAATAACGTACTGAAATGAAATTCTTTACATTACTAGGATAACAATCCACGCAACCAATAGTAAGGGAATGCAAGGGTCCATTGGGAGAGGTCATTGAGATGATCGTAGGGAAAACCAACACGATGCAAGAATTCCATTCCCAGAGGTACTTTCGCAGAGGGCACAAGACAACAAACTATCAAGGACAATAAGAGAGGTAGACGACGGATGGGTTCTTCCTTCGCTTCACCATCCTTGCACAAAAAAATAGGGCGTTGTGATCCATAGGTCTTTTAATGCTAAGGCGATGACCGTAGATCAGGCTGCTTTCCGACTGCTCAAGCGAGGACTAGTGAGCTAGGGACGAAGGCTAAACAACCACAAAGGTCACAATGAACATAGCAAGGTGGTCAAGACGTGCAGGAAAATGAAGGCCATGGGAGTCACCAACCATCGAGCTAGGCTAAGGAAAGTTTCAGTCAACAATTAAAAGAAAACTTCAGTTTACTTCTCCAATAAATAAGTAGATCCAAGCATAAGTCCTAATACATTCTACCATACAAAAATGAAGAGAGAATATTGTTTCCTGATCACCCGCTATGAATGACGTCCTGCGTGCTCCGTGTAACTCCCACTCTTCGACCATCAAGACTTCACCGGTACCTCCCAACCAATGCTAGGGGTACTCTTCTTCCCCTTTAGCCCCCCGAGACACAAGGGGGCCACACACTCACTATCCAAAGATTTCGATTAGCGCCCATCTCGCCTCGCAAGGCCGATCTACCACTCCTCACCAAGTTGGGTATCCCAACTCCCACAAGTTAAGTCAGTCAAGTAGATAATTCTGTAGCATAACATTACACAAACAAGAGCCGTTCCATCCTCCATATCCTCCCTTCATTATATAGAGTTCTGTGGTTTCTTACTTTCCTAAATCTCGTTTAATTAATTTTTTTAAAATTTAATTCCTAAAAATTCCTCCGCGTACAAGTGTCACCCATCCCCTTCATTCCTCCATAAATTAGTTTCTTTAATTTATTAATTATGTTTATTTCCCTCACCCACCTAGAGTTATTCCTAGAATCACTCCTAGGTGTCCCCCAAATTCTCTTACAGGTTTTAATGACTTTCCCCAACTATTAAATTGCTAGTTCAGTTTAAATTAGAAAGGTCTTAAATGGTTGATGCTTTACTAAGTTTGACCTTGTTCTTTTTCCCCTATGTTCCCCTTTTTCCCTTTTTATGTTTACCTCTTTTCCTAGTTTCCTAATATTTTAGATTTTCCATCTCTCCCTTTGTATTTAGAACTCAAAAAGGAAGGTGTGTAGATTAACCCCTTTTTCCCTTTTCTCTTTTAATTGTATATATTAAATTGTCATAAAATAATAAAATGATTAATTCCCCTTTTTTTAAAATTTTAATCCAACAGATTTTTATGAATCAATTTAATTTCTTACTTCCTTTGTGTTACAAGATTTAACGAAGAGTACAATTATTATTTATGTTGTTTTTATATATATATATATATATATATATATATATATATATATATATATATATATATTATAGATAGATAAAAGTTTACCACTAGCATAGTTTAGATTTAGACCTTAAATTTTCATACTGGGCGACATTTGATTAGGGAATTTGTTTTAAAAAGTTCTTAACATGTTATTCATCCTAAGGCCATCTAGGTTCATTCCTCTATCATCAATCAACGCGACATGCCCTTCAGGACGCACTAGGTGCTCCAAGGGTGCCACTCACCTTAATCTGTTTCCCTTGCGCGACGTGCCCTTCAGGACGCACTAAGTGCTCCAAGGGTGCCACTTGCCTTTCTCCATTTTTCTTGCCCGATGTGCCCTTTAGGACGCACCACGTGCTCCAAGGGTGCCACTTGCTTCTCGACTGACTTGGTAGACATCAATAACCCCTGGAGTCAATACTCCGCCAGGTGAACTTGTGGGAGACTAAGGGCCTCTAATAAATAAGGCCCCTGCCTTATTGCACGCCCCTTAGAATCATCGTGAGCGACTATCGCAATCTTCCCTCATGACATCGTGGGTCCTCTCGAACTAGGTAAATGTTAACCTACAATTCGAGCCATGGTGGGAGTGCTAGTAGGTTGTGGTAGGGTTGCTGTCCACACCTCTCCCTCAACATCTCTGGTAGTCATGTGTGACCCCTTTACACCACACATGAGTCTGTTCGACAAGCTATCATCAGCCTGCATCATCAACAAATCATGTCAGAACATATCCATATCATATCATCTAATCAGATGCACTAATATCACAGTAAAACAATCAAACCCCAATGGTACACTCCCTGACTTGATCCAAAGTCCAAGGTGTTCCATCGATGCCTCTGCATCCTCGAGGTCCAAGATCTTGCACACTCAGTAAACTGAGCCAATAGCATATGTCTATGTCAATTCAGTACAACATGTCATCAACCCATAACGCCTCATAATCAAAATCAAATGTTTTAATAGCATAATAATCCGGATCACTTGCGAGAAAGTGTCCTTAAAGAATAAGTTCACTCAGTGTGCTAGAGAAGAATGTTACATACAACCCCTCTTGGTCTAAACTTCGTCCCGAAGTTTCACGGTATAAATGTCGAAATAACATGTATCACAATATTAAAATCCTATCTATCAAACAAAAATGGAAACTACTGGTGCATATCATATGCGTCCTCACGGGTCGCCGAGTGTGGACTATATCTGTCCCAATGGACCTTGACCTGCTCCACCGTTTGACGTCGTAGTTGTCGAATGCGATGATCCAAGACACAGATCAACTCATCTGTGAGTGCCCCCTCATCCGACACCCGCCAGGTGCTCAAGTCAAAACATGTGTAGGATCACTAAAACAAATGTCTCAAACGAAGACGTGAAACACATTGAGAAAAATGCCTCAAGAATCAAGCAAGGCTATTCAATAGGCCACAGGCCTCTCCTTTCTACAATATCGTAGGTTACCACAAACTTAGAAGATATTTTATCCCCCTTTTCCAACTGGATCAAACTCTTATGAAGTTTCAACCGCAAGAATACTCAATCGCCACATCGTAACTATGGTCGACACGACGCACATCGACATAACTCTTCTCTCGATCCTGCGCTTCCTGGATCCTTTTTCTTATTGTTTGCATTTTCTTTTCCATTTCTTGGATCACTTCTGGTCCCACTAGGACCCTATCCTCAAGCCGATCCCAACTCAAAGGCGTCCGACACGGTCTCCCGTAAAGAAACTCGAAAGGTTCCATCTTAATGGTGCTCTAGTAACTGTTGTTGTAAGAGAACTCCACTAGTGGCAAGAATTCTTCTCAACGCTTTTCTTGGTCCATCACGTACATGCGCAACATGTCCTCCAAGGTCTGGTTCATTCATTTGGTTGCCTGTTAGTCTCCGGGTGATACGTAGTACTAAGTTAAGTTGGGTTCCCGAGGCCTCTTGGAAACTCATCCAAAATTGTCCAGTAAACACTGATCCTCGATCATATATAATCTTCTTAGGCACGCCATGTAGCTTCACAATCTCACTGATGAAAACTTTAGCTATGTCAGGTGCCTGATACATCGTACGCACAGAAATAAGTGAGCACTCTTCGTCAGAGTGTCTACAACTACGAAAATCGAGTCATGTCTCCTTGCCATCAGTGGCAATCCAACAATAAAATCCATCAAAATAACCTCCCATTTCGATTCCGGAATAGCGTGTGGTTGTAGTAATCCTACTGGGTGTCTATGCTCAGCCTTTACCTGCTAACATTCTAGACATCTGGCCACATAGTTGACTATGTCTGCCTTCATTCCCTTCCAGAAAAATAAGGGTTTAAGGTCTGCCCTTATCTTCGTGACTCTTGGGTGAGCCATGTAAACTTCTCTATGAGCCTCGCTCAGGATGAGCATCCTCAACTCGTCGTTCGACGTTACATAGATACGATTTTTAAACCTCAAGAAACCATCTCTATCAAATGAAAATCCTTCAAATCGTGGTACCATCATTGTGTTTTGTTCGATAAAAACCTCATCCTCTTTGTACTAGTCATTGTCACATTGTAAAGTTAGAATCCTTTCACGTAGATTCGTCTGAAGGGCCGGCATCGAAAATATGCATGGTCTCCGACTCAATGCATCCACCACTCGGTTCACTGTTCCTTTTATGTAAGTAATCTCGAAGTCGTACTCGCTAAGCAATTCTGACCAACGCCGTTGTCGCGCGTTCAAGTTTCTTTGCGTAAATATGTGTTGTAGTCCACAGTGGTTAGTCTTTAGTTCAAAATTTCATCCAACAAGGTACTGTCTCCAAACCCTTAAGGCATATACGATGGCTAACAACTCCAAATCATGCGTCGTGTAGTTCTCCTCATGCCTTCCCAATTTCCTCAAAATGTAAGCGATCACTCATCTGTCCTACATCAAGACTCCGCCTAAGCCTTCCTTGGATGCATCTGTGCATACAAAGAAGTCTGCGTCCATGTATGGGACCTTTAGTATCGATGTTGTTGTCAACAACTCCTTGAGCCTCCGAAATGCTTCCACTCATTTCTCGGTCCAAAAAAAATTCTTGATTTTCTTCTGCAATTCCGTGATTGGATTTGCTATCTTCAAAAACCCCTCAACGAACCGTCGATAGTATCCTGCTAAACCCATGAATCTATGCACTTCCGAGACATTCGTTGGCATAGGCCATTTCATAATGGCCTTGACCTTTGCTGGATCCACGACGATGCCCTCGCCGGAGATGACATGCCCTAAGTAGTGAATCTGTGATTGATAAAATGAGCATTTGGACAACTTCCCAAACAAATTGTGCTCTCACAGACATTGTAGTACCAAGCGCAAGTGCTCGTCATGCTCCTCTGTCATCCACGAGTAGATCAAAATATCGTCAATGAGTACGTGGACGAACTTGTCCAAGTACTCGCAGAACACCCCATTCATCAAACTCATAAACACCCTTGGTGCATTAGTCAGTCCAAACGATAAAATAGTAAACTCGTAATGTCTAAACCTCATCTTAAAGGCGGTCTTAGGGACGTCATACTCCTTGATCTGTAACTGGTGATACCCTGATCAAAAATCGATCTTGGAGAACATCGTCGCACCCTTCATTTGATCGAACATATCATCAATCCTTGACAATAGATACTGATTCTTGATCATGGCCTTGTTCAATTGATGGTAGTCAATGCAGAGCCTTGACAACCCATCCTTCTTTCATATGAAAACAACAGGTGCACCCCACGGTGACACACTAGGATGTATCAGTCCTAGGTCCAACAATTAATTCAGTTGCATTCTCAACTCCTGTAACTCTGGGGTTGACATCCAATAAGGCATTCTAGCTATCGGGTCTGTTCCCAGTTTTGGTTCTATACTAAACTCCAATTCCCTCCCCGGCATCATCCCAGGTATATCCTTGAGAAATACATCCGGAAACTCTCTCTCTCTTCACCGGAAGGTGTTCTAAACCTTTCGCTATTCCCTTCTCGTTTAACTCAAGGATCTCATAAATCTTGCACCCCTTGCGCATGCTATTACATAGCTGTAAGGAAGAGATGAACCTCAAGGAAACTCCCAAGTTCTATAATACAATCACACGTCTCTGTCCCTCGTCTTCGTCCATAGCTCAACCGTTTCATCTTACAGTTGAGTATTGCCTCATGCGAGTCCAACTAGTCCATACCAATTATGACATCATAAGATCCTAATATCGTGACATATAGGTTGGCCTTGGTGAAAAACTCTCCCAGGTTAAGGATACAACCCATAAACTTTCCTCCAACCTTTTGTTGGCAACTGAAGCCATCTCTACAAAAAAAAGAATACACTCATCCTGTTCGATTGCCTTTACCTTAATCCTTTTAGCGTTGTACCATAAATGAAAATATTGGTAGCACCGGGATCTATCAAAATACTAAGGGTTTGGTTAGCGATGGTACCTGACATCTCGAGCATAGTCGATTGATGCTCTGCCTGGCGGTTATTCACCGCTGCATGAATCCGATTGGCCTTGCCCAAAAACTCCAACGATAGTGGGTCTGACTGATCCAGAAATGCCGACCCTTTCCTCTGGGCAGGAATGATGGTAATGTGGAACCCCACAACCCAACGCACTTAACTTAGTCCAGTATTCCTGGTACCCATAGTAGAGGCTGAATTCTAACAATAAGGCCCATCTCGAACTCATTGACCTTAATTTTCTGGGAAAAGATGCGGAGCATACTTAAACACTCTAAAATAGGCCTCACACTCTGGCACTGGGTGACTGACTTGTCACAAGGCATCGAACTCGTTGAGATGACGCTCAACGAATTCCTCAAAAATATACCACTCTTGGAACCATTCCTCGAACTGTTCCCATGACACGTCATATACAATCATGTTCAAAAGTGGTAGGAGCATCTTCTGCCATAGAAGAGCACTCCCCTTCAGTTGAAAGACCACCATGTGGACCGTCATGCTAGAGGTCATAAATGCAAAGCATGAAGCACCATGCCTTTCTCTACAACCATGCCTCGACAACATCGTCGTCCGTGACACTTGTGGACGTTAGAACTCAACTCTCTCTAGTCCTTGGTGGCAGCAAACGATTCTTGCTAGGGCGTGTTGTGGACCCTCCAGGGTACAGGTGCCCTTGCCTCAACTCAGTATCGATGGTGAATCAAGGCCCTTTGATAAAAACTGGAAGGGCCTTGTCAGACCATCATCATCCCTTACAACAAGAGAATCCAACCCAAGGATTGGTTCTTGCCCTTTTGGGGGGTTCAAATCCGAGGGAGAGAGAACTTCTGGAGGCGTCGCACTTCCTTCCACAACACCAAGTTGTGACCTCTGAGGCATCCTGTAAAGGCGATCTCGTAAGGACACACTAAGGTTTTCAATTAATGCAAGGGTTAAAACTCACGGGTTATCGCAGTGGAAAGCCTAGTGATTCACAGTTGCAGGGTTGAACCTGTTCTGATACCATATGTAACGTCCCCCAATGTTACGACTACCAGTGACATAGAAAGTGCAATTTTTTTTTTTTTGAAGCAGTAAAGCGACAACGACACACAGTCGAACCACACAACTTGACGATGAACAAACGCCTGTAGATTATGCCACCAACAAAATCGACTCCACGCGCTGGCACATCCAGCAACTGGTCGAAAGTATGAAAGATCAAAAAGGGATGACTACCCGCCCGACGCAGACACGACGACACCTAGAAGATAAAGGACAACATCTCTTACGTTAACTACACGTGCAGGAACTCTAACTCCTAATCTACCTCAATCATCAACATGGATTGTGCTAGAAAACTAAACCAGAATAAAAAAGCATCATCCAAAGCTCGGGTGCAAGGCATCATTCAATTGACTCTGTTCATGCATTTCATTTATTACTGTCACTCTTGATACCACAGTTTTGGGTGCATTGCTTAAATCTGTAAATAGTGGCGCGACAACTCTAAATACTAAGCTAGACAACAACGTACAAGGCAACCAAGGTTAGCGACCACCTAAGGTGATGCATTCTTTTAAAAGTGAACTTACCATTCCATAGGTGACAAGGGGGGGATTTCCCTGACCACAACATCGAAGGGCAATTAAGGTGGATAGAACCATAATCCACCAAGTTAGTTAAATATAGTTTACAGCTTAAAGTTCATCATCGATTTTTGTTTGGATTCCCGCACCATATGAATTCCATCAATTATGATCATAGGAGTATTGAAAGTGAATACTATTATTTAAATAATGACAACGAGGGTGGATGCCATCATTTATGATTAGCAAGGTGATTAAAAGGTGGAAGCCAAGTGGGTGCCATCATTACACAACCCTTTGTCTAAAAGAAAGGGGATTATAATTCGTTGTCCAAATTATTAAATCGCTGTCTCTTATTATGGTTATGTCTATCATTAATTCACTGTCTATCAAGGTAAGATAAATCTGTCTAGAACTCCATGTTATCGCTGCGAAAACTTGTATCTTTGTGTAATTAACATAAAATACAAGCACTGTCCATAAAGATCACTGTCTAAAACAATACAATATGCTGTCTATAGAAATTTATGACTAATAAAATCGTTGTCTGAAACGATTATGGATGGAAATGTGTTCAACATAGCGAGAATCGCCACACTGTCAATTCCATAAACCCTGCTATAATTTCGCCTTCAACGCTTACATTCTAATGCAACGGTGACATTCACATCTCATGCATTGATATCAGTGTCTCTCAACTCGCGGGTGACGCTGACTACCTAACACGCAGAGGTAAAATTTGTCTCTCAAATAAGCTATATAGAATAAATGATATTATCAATCCTTACAACACCATGTTTACACAGCCACCCGAAGGCTCGATTAAAACGTAGCCACCAAAGCACCATCACAATCGTTGCCCAGACACAGTCATAATCGCTGCTGCAAATCACTGTCGATCAATTAAATTCGTTGCCTCCCGGTAATGATACCGTAATAATTCATTCATTGAACCATCCAAGCAATGAATAAATTCGCTGGCCTCTATGTATAAATTCGCTGAAATTAAAATCCAACAAAACACAGTCTTTCAAGAAATTGGTTGTCAATTGGCATCATAAATTCGCTGCCATTAACACTAAATACAATGTTGTCATAAGTAAAATAAATCGCTCTGAATGTATTTTACAAAATCACCCAGACATTACTAACGCGTCGACCCTTAAAAGCTTGTGTCATCATAACAGAAGGTTGGGTTTAACATAAAAATAGTTGTCAATGAAAGGACAATTCACAGCCTGTAATTGTATAAACAAGGGCCAATTCACAAGGAAAAATCCTGGGTTTAGGTAGTGTGAAACGTCAAGGATTGACCGGGTAAGGAGTAACTGATATGTATAGATAATCTTTAATAAACTGCCTAGATAATTTGCTACTTATCAACTGATAATACAAACGTTTTGATGCCCAATTGTACTAACACGACAGGTGATTCACGTTTTCTCCAAAAAGATAACAGTAAGAGATCAATAAGAATCCAGGGCCAAATTCGCCTTCTTAACAGTTTAAAATTGAAATGGAAAACACTAGTCAAATAGATAGAATCACAGGCCCCCAATTCGCCTCCAAGGACAGGTTAAATGAACATGAAATAAGATCGTTGGAAGGTGTAAAAAATGCAGGCTGAAAATTGATACCAACGTTATCCAAATCCAGTGTACCAAATAAAATGCTGACTTAGAAGTTTAAGTTTTTGTTTCTTTTTCCAAGATGCCCAACAACGCAGATTTAAATTAGATTATTTTGCATTCCAGGATACCAGTACAAGAAAAATTTACAGACTGATATTAAATCCTTTCGTTTCCAGGGTACCAATAAAATTGCAGACTGAATTAAATCCTAGACTGAGATTAAATATTTTCATTACCAAGATATCAATGAAATTGCAGACTGAACGAAATTCCTTACATTGCCAGCATACCAATATGTAAAAAAAGCAGAGTGAGATTAAATCTTTTCATTACCAGGATATCATTAAAATTGTAGATTGAAATGAAATTCTTTACATTACCAGGATATGAATAAAATTGCGGACTGAAATGAAATTCTTTACATTACCAGGATAATAATCCACGTAGCCAATAGTAAGGGAATGCAAGGGTCCATTGTGAGAGGTCATTGAGATGATCATAGGGAAAACCAACACGACGCAAGAATTCCATTCGCAGATGTACTTTTGCTAGAGGGCGCAAGACAACAAACTACCAAGGAAAACAATAGAGGTAGACGACGGATGGGTTCTTCCTGTGCTTCACCATCCTCACACAGAAAAGAAGGGTGTTGAGATCCATAGGTCTTTTAATGCTAAGGCGACGACCGTAGATCAGGCTCCTTTCTAACTACTTAGGCGAGGACTGGTGAGCTAGGGACGAAGGATAAACAACCAAAAAGGTCACAATGAACATAGCAAGGTGGTCAAGACGTGCAGGAAAATGAAGGCCATGGGAGTCAACAACCATCGAACTAGGCTAAGGAAATTTTCAGTCATCAATTAAAAAAAAACATCATTTTACTTCTCCATTAAATAAGTAGATCCAAGCATAAGTCCTAATACATTCTACCATACAAAAATGAAGAGAGAGTACCATTGCCTGATCGCTCGCTCTGAATGACGTCCCACGTGCTCCATGCAACTCCTACTCGCCGACCGTCGAGACTTCACCGGTACCTCCCAACCAATGCTAGGGATACTCTTCTTCTCCTTTATCCCCCCGAGCCGCAAGGGGGCCACACACTCACTATCCAAAGATTTTGACTAGCGCCCAGCTCGCCTCGCAAGGCCGAGCTACCACTCCTCACCGAGTTGGGTATCCCAACTTACACAAGTTAAGTCAGTCAAGTAGATAATTCTGCAGCGTAACGTTACACAAACAAAAGTCGTTCCAACCTCCATCTCCTCCCTTCATTATATAGAGTTTTGTGGTTCCTTACTTTCCTAAATATCGTTTAATTAATTTTATTTAAATTTAATTCCTAAAAATTCCTCCCCATACAAGTGTCACCCATCCCCTTCATTCCTCCATAAATTAATTTCTTTAATTTATTAATTATCTTTATTTCCCTCACCCACCTAGAGTTACTCCTAGAATCACTCTTAGGTTTCCCCCAAATTCTCTCACAAGTTTTAATGACTTTCCCCAACTATTAAATTGCCAGTTCAGTTTAAATTAGAAAGGTCTTAAATGATAGATGCTTTACTAAGTTTGACCTTCCACTTTTCCCCCTATGTTCAATTGATGGTAGTCAATGCAGAGCCTCCATGACCCATCCTTCTTTCATATGAAAATAATAGGTGCACCCCACGGTGACACACTAGGACGTATCAGTCCCAGGTCCAACAATTCCTTTAGTTGCATTCTCAACTCTTGTAACTCCGGGGTTGACATCCGATAAGGCGTTCTAGCTATCGTTTCAGTTCCCAATTTTAGGTCTATAGTAAACTCCAATTCCCTCTCCGGCGTTATCCCGGGTATATCCTCTAGAAGTACGTCTGAAAACTCTCTCTCTCACCACCGGAAGGTGTTCTAAACCTTTCGCTATTCCCTTCTCATTTAATGCAAGGATCACATAAAGCTTGCATCCCTTGCGCATGATCTTTCGTAGCTGTAAGGAAGAGATGAACCTTAGGGAAATTCCCTGGTTTCATCCTACAATCACACGTCTCTGTCCCTCATCTTCGTCCATAGCTCAACCATTTTGTCTTACAATTGAGTATTGCCTCATGTGATTCCAACTAGTCCATACCAATTATGACATCATAAGATCCTAATATCGTGATGTATAGGTTGGACATGGTGACAAACTCTCCCATGTTAAGGATACAACCCATAAACTTTCCTCCAACCTTCTGTTGGCTCCTGAAGCCATCTCTACAAAAAAAAGAATACACTCATCTTGTTCGACTGCCTTTACCTTAATCCTTTTAGCGTTGTACCATAAATGAAACTCTCGGTAGCACTGGGATCTATCAAAATACTAAGGTTATGGTTATCGATGGTACTTGACATCTTGAGCATAGTTGATTGATGCTCTGCCTATTGTTTATTCATCGCTGCATGAATTTGATGGGCCTTGCCCAAAAAATCCGACGATAGTTGGTCCGAATGATCCAGAAATGCCAGCCCTTTCCTCTGGGTAGGAATGCTGGTAATGTGGAACCCCACAATGCAACGCACTTTCCTTGGTCCAGTATTCCTGCTACTTGTAGTAGAGGCTGAATTCTAACAATAAGGCCCAACTCAAACTCATTGACCTTAAGTTTCTGGGAAAATATGTGGAGCATACTTAAACACTCTAAAACGGGCCTCACACTCGGGCACTGGGTGACTGACTTGTCGCAAGGCGTTGAACTCATTGAGCTGACGCTCAATGAATTCCTAAAAAATATACCACTCTTGGAACCGTTCCTCGAACCGTTCCCATGACATGTCATCTATGGTCATGTTCAAAAGTGGTAGGAACGTCTTCTGCCATAGAAGAGCGCTCCCATTCAGTTGAAGGACCACCATGTGGACCTTCATGATGGAGGTCATAAACGTGAAGCATGAAGCACCATGCCTTTCTCTACAACTATGCCTCGACAACACCGCCATCCGTGACACTTGTGGACGTTAGAACTCAAATCTCTCTAGTCCTTGGTGGAAACAAATGGTTCTTGCTAAGGCATGTTGTGGACCCTTCGGGGTACAGGTGCCCTTGCCTCAACTCAGTACCGATGGTGAATCAAGGCCCTTTGATAAAAACTGGAAGGGCCTTGTTAGACCATCATCATCCCTTACAACAAGCAAATCCAACCCAAGGATTGGTTCTTCCCCTTTTGGGGGGTTCGAATCTGAGGGTGTGAGAAATTCTGGAGGTGTCACACTTCCTTCCATGACACCACGTCATGACCTCTGAGGTATCCTCTAAAGGCGATCCCGCAAGGACACACTAAGATTTTCAATTAATGCAAGGGTTAAAACTCATGGGTTATCGCAGTGGAAAGCCTGCTGATTCACAGCCGCAGGGTTGAACCCACTCTGATACCATATGTAACGTCCCCAATGTTATGACTACTAGTGACACAGAAAGTGAATTTTTTTTTTATTGAAGTAGGAAAGCGACGACGACACACAGTCAAACCACAGAACCTGACGACAAACAAATGCCTGTAGATTAGGCCACTGACAAAAATGAATCTATGCGCTGGCACATCCAGTAACTGGTCGAAAGTATGAAAGATCAAAAAGGGATGACTACCCACCCGACACAGACACGACGATGCCTAGAAGATAAAGGACAACATCTCTTACATTAACTATGCGTGCATGAACTCTAACTCCTAATCTACCTCAATCATCAACATGGATTGTGCTGGAAAACTAAACCACAATAAAAAATCATCATCCTAATATCGGGTGTGAGGCATCATTCAATTGACTCGGTTCACACATTCCATTTATTAATGTCACTCTTGATACCACATTTTTGGGTGCATTGCTTAAATCTGTAAATAGTGGCGTGACAGCTCTAAATACTAAGCTAGACAAGAACGTACAAGGCAACCAAGGTTAGCGACCACCTAAGGTGATGCATTCGTTTAAAAGTGAACTTACCATTCCATAGGTGACAAGGGGGGGATTTCCTCGACCACAACATTGAAGGGAAATTAAGGTGGATACAACCATAAGCCACCAAGTTATTTAAAGATAGTTTACAGCTTAAAGTTCATCATCGATTTTTGTTTGGATTCCCGCACCATATGAATGCCATCAATTATGATCATAGGAGTATTGAAAGTGAATACTATTATTTAAATAATGACAACGAGGGTGACTGCCATCATTTATGATTAGTGATGTGATTAAAAGGTGGAAGCCAAGTGCGTGCTTTCATTACACAACCCTTTGTCTAAAAGAAGGGGGATTATAATTCATTGTCCAAATTATTAAATCGTTGTCTCTTATTACAGTGATTTCTATCATTAATTCATTGTCTATCAAGGTAAGATAAATCTATCTAGAACTCCATGTTATCGCTGCGAAAACTGGTATCTCTGTGTAATTAACATAAAATACAACCACTGTCCATAAAGATCACTGTCTAAAACAATACAATATGCGGTCTATAGAAATTTCTGACTAATAAAATCGTTGTTTGGAAAGATTAAGGATGGAAATGCATTCAACACAACAAGAATCGCCACGCTGTCAATTCCATAAACCCTACTGTAATTTCACCTTCAACACTGACATTCTAATGCAACGGTGACATTCACATCTTAGGCATTGATATCGATGTCTGTCAACTCGGAGGTGACGCTGACTACCTAACACGCAGAGGTAAAAGTTGTCTCTTGAATAAGCTGTATAGAATAAATGATATTATCAATCCTTACAGCACCATGTTTACACAACCACCCAAAGGCTCGACTAAAAAGCAACCACCAAAGCACCGTCACAATCGTTGCCCAGACACAGTCATAATCGCTACTACAAATCACCGTTGATCAATTAAATTCGCTGCCTCCCGATAATGATACTGTAATAATTCTTTCATTCATCCATCCAATCAATGAATAAATTCACTGGCCTCTATGTATAAATTCGCTGATATTAAAGTCCAACAAAAACACAGTCTTTCAAGAAACTGGTTGTCAATTCGCATCATAAATTTGCTTCCATTAACGTCAAATACAATGTTTTCATAAGTAAAATAAATCGCTCTGAATGTCTTTTACAAAATTGCCCAGACATTACTAACGCACCGACCCTTAAAAGCTTGTGTCATCATAACAAAAGGTTGGGTTTAACATAAAAATAGTTGTCAGTAAAAGGACAATTCACTGCCTATAATTGTATAAACAAGGGTCAATTCGTAGGGAAAAATCCTGGGTTTAGGTAGTGTGAAACGTCAAGGATTGACTGGGTAAGGAGTAACTAATATGTACAGATAATCTTTAATAAACTGCCTAGATAATTTGCTACTTATCAACTGATAATACAAACGTTTTGCTACCCAACTATACTGACATGACATGTGATTCACGTCTTATCCAAAAAGATAATAGACAGAGATCAATAAGAATCCAGGGCCAAATTTTCCTTCTTAACAGTTTAAAATTGAAATGGAAAACGCTGGCCAGGTAGATAGAATCGCAGGCCCCCAATTCGCCTCCAGGGATAGGTTAAACGACAATGAAATCAGATTGCTGGAAAGTGTAAAAAATGCAGGCTAAAAATTGATACCAATGTTATCCAAATCCACAGTACCAAATAAAACGCCGACTTAGAAGTTTAAGTTTTTGTTTCATTTTCCAAGATTCCCAACAACGCATATTTAAATTAGATTATTTTGCATTCCAGGATATCAATACAAGAAAAATTTGTAGACTGATATTAAATCCTTTCGTTTCTATGGTACCAATAAAATTGCAGACTGAATTAAATCCTAGACTGAGATTAAATCTTTTCATTACCAGGATATCAATGAAATTGCAGACTGGATGAAATTCCTTACATTACCAACATACCAATATGTAAAAAAAACAGAGTGAGATTAAATCTTTTCATTACCAGGATATCATTAAAATTGCGGACTCAAATGAAATTCTTTACATTACCAGGATATCAATAAAATTGCGGACTGAAATGAAATTCTTTACATTACCAGGATAACAATCCACGCAGCCAATATTAAGGGAACACAAGGGTCCATTGGGAGAGGTCATTGAGATGATCGTAGGGAAAACTGGCACGACACAAGAATTCCATTCGCAGAGGTACTTTTGCTAGAGGGCGCAAGACAACAAACTACCAAGGACGACAACAGAGGTAGACGACAGATGGGTGCTTCCTTCACTTCACCATCCTTGCATAGAAAAGTAGGGCATTGAGATCCATAGGTCTTTTAACGCTAAGGTGACAACCGTAGATCATGCTACTAGCTGACTGCTTAGGCGAGGATTGGTGAGCTAGGGACGAAGGCTAAACAACCACAAAGGTCACAATCAACACATCAAGGTGGTCAAGACGTGCGGGAAAATGAAGGTCATGGGAGTCAACAACCATCGAGCTAGGCTAAGGAAAGTTTCAATCATCAATTAAAAAAAAACATCAGTTTACTTCTCCATTAAATAAGCATATCCAAGCATAATTCCTAATACATTATACCATACAAAAATGAAGAGAGCATACCGTTTCCTGATCGCCCTCTCTGAATGACGTCTCGTGCACTCCGTGAAACTCCCGCTCACCGACCGTCGAGACTTCACCGGTACCTCCCAGCCAATGCTAGGGGTACTCTTCTTCTCCTTTAGCCCCCCCAAGCCACAAGGGGGCCACACACTCACTATCCAAAGATTTCAAATAGCGCCCAACTCACCTCACAAGGCCGAGCTACCATGCCTCACCAAGATGGGTATCCTGACTCCCACAAGTTAAGTCAGTCAAGTAGATAATTTTGCAGTGTAACATTACGCAAACAGAAGGTGATCCAACCTCCATCTCCTCGCTTCATTATATAGAGTTTCGTGGTTTCTTACTTTCCTAAATATCGTTTAATTAAGTTTTTTAAATTTTAATTCCTAAAAATTCCTCCCCATACAAGTTTCACCCATCCTCTTCATTCCTCCATAAATTAATTTCTTTGATTTATTAATTATATTTATTTCCCTCACCCACCTAGAGTTACTCCTAGAATCACTCCTAGGTGTCCCCCAAATTCTCTTACAGGTTTTAATGACTTTCCCCAACTATTAAATTGCTAGTTCAGTTTAAATTAGAAAGGTATTAAACAATAGATTCTTTACTAAGTTTGACCTTCCGCTTTTTCCCCTATGTTCCCCTTTTTTCCTTTTTATGTTTACCTCTTTTCCTAGTTTCCTAATATGTTAGATTTTCCCTCTTTGCCCTTTTATTTAGAACTCAAAAAGGAAGGTGTGGAGATTAACCCCTTTTTCCCTTTTCTCTTTTAATTGTATATATTAAATTGTCATAAAATAATAAAATGATTAATTCCCCCTTTTTTTAAATTTTAATCCAATAGATTTTTATGAATCAATTTAATTTCTTACTCCCTTTGTGTTACAAGATTTAATGAAGAGTATAATTATTATTTATGTTGTTTTTATTTTTATTATATATATATATATATTATACATAGATACAATTTTACCACTAGCATAGTTTAGACTTAGACCTTAAATTTTCATACTGGGCAATATTTGATTAGGGAATTTGTTTTAAAAATTTCTGAACACGTTATTCGTCCTAAGGCCATCTAGGATCATTCCTGTATCATCAATCAACGTGATGTGCCCTTCAGAACGCACTAGGTGCTCCAAGGGTGCCACTCACCTTAATCTATTTCCCTTGCGCGACGTGCCCTTCAGGCCGCACTACGTGCTCCAAGGCTGACACTCGCCTTTCTCCATTTTTATTGTGCAACGTGCCCTTCAGGACGCACCACGTGCTCCAAGGGTGCCACTCACCTCTCGATTGACTTGGTAGACATCAATAACCCCTGGAGTCAATACTCCGCCAGGTGAACTTGTGGGAGACTAAGGGCCTCTAAGGAATAAGTCCCCTGCCTTACTGGGTGCCCCTTATAATCATTGTGAGCGACTGTTGCAGTCTTCCCTCATGGCATCGTGGGTCCTCTCGAACTAGGTAAACGTTAACCTACAGTTTGAGCCATGAAGAGAGTGCTAGTAGGTTGTGGCAGGGCTGTTGTCCACACCTCTCCCTCAACATCTCTGGTAGTCGTGCATGACCCCTTTACTCCACAAGTGAGTCTAGTCGACAAGCTATTGTCAGCCTGCATCATCAACAAATCATGTCAGAAGATATCCATATCATATCATCTAATCATATGCACTAATATCATAGTAAAAAAAACAAACCCCAATGGTACACTCCTTGACTCGATCCGGAGTCCAAGGGGTTCCATCGATACCTATACATCCTTGAGGTCCAAGATCCTGCACACTCAGTAAACCGAGTCAATATCACCTATCTATGTCAATGCATAAAAACAACATGTCATCAACCCATAATGCCTCATAATCAAACCAAAGGTTTTAATAGCATAATAATCCGGATCACTTGTGAGCAAGTGTCCTCAAAGAATAAGTTCGCTTAGTGTGCCAGAGTGGGATGTTACAACATCCGATAAGTCATTCTTGCTATCACTTCATTCCCTAGTTTTAGGTCTATGGTAAACTCCAATTCCCTCTCCAGCGGCATCTTAGGTAAATCCTCTAGAAAGATGTATGCAAACTCTCTCACCACTGGAAGGTGTTCTAGACCTTCCAGTACTCCCTTCTCGTTTAACGCAAGGATTGCATAAATCTTACATCCCTTGCACATGCTCTTCCAAAGCTGCAAGGAAGAGATGAACCTTAGGGAAACTCCCTGGTTCCATCCTACAATCACGCGTCTTTGTCCCTCATCATCGATCAAGCTCAATCGTTTCGTCTTACAGTTGAGTATCGCCTCATGCGATTCCAACCAGTCCATACTGATCACGATGTCATAATATCCTAAGATCATGACGTACAGGTTGGCCTTAGTGACAAACTCTCTCAGGTTAAGGATATAGCCCATAACCTTTCCTCCAAACTTCTGTTTGGATCCATAAGTAATCTCTACAAAGCTAAAATTGTCTTGTTTGACTGCCTTTACCTTAATTCTTTTAGCGCCAGACCAAAAATGAAACTCTCGGTAGCACCAGGATCTATCAAAATACTAAGGGTGTCATCAGTGATAGTACCTAATGTCTTGAGCAGAGTCGAATGGTGCTCTTCTTGGCAGTTATTCACTGTTGCATGAATCCGATGGGCCTTGCCCAAATCTCCCACGGTAGTGGGTCCGACTGATCTATATGCTCTAGTCCTCTCCACAGGGAATTCACGTTGGTAGTGTGGCTCCCCACATGTCCAACACCTCTTCTTCAATCCAGTAGTCCTGGTACCTGAAGTATAAGGTGATGACCCACCGACCTGAAATCCTGGTCTTTTTTGCTGAACAGGCCTAAACTGCTGTTGCTGTGGTCGACGCTGTTGTTGATGTTGTGATCCTCAATAAGGTATCCACTGCTTAGGCAACGGTCGTTGAGGTGTAGTGAAAGTGGATCCTCTATGGAAGCCACAATATACGGGTGTATGTCTGGCTAGTGTCTGATTCTGCTGTGCACCAGATGGCACTTGCATTGTCGGTCTCGTTGCATCCCTACTCTGAACCCCATTTATAAGCTCCTCCTCTACTATGAGGGCCTTCTGGATGACATCATGCAAGGTTTGAGGCATCATAATCCTAACCTTTGCATGTATGCTGCCATTAAGGCTGAACATGAACCTTTTGACCTTAACTTTCTGCATGTTAATATGTAGAGCATACCGAAGCGACTCCATAAAACAAGCCTCGTACTCAGGCACCATACGACCGCCCTGTCGTAAGGCATTGAAATCATTTAGATGATGCTCAATGAATTCCTCTGATAGGTACCCCTCTTGGAATGGTTCCTCAAACAGTTCCCATGACACATCTTCGATGACCATGTTCAGTTGCGGTAGGAGCATCTTCCACCATAGAAGAGTGCTCCCCTTCAGTTGAAAGACCACCATGTGGACCTTCATGTTGAAGGTATAGTCACGAAGTGAAAAGTACATCGCCATATTATCCAGCCATGCCTTGGCAACTGCATCATCCGAGGCACCAAAGAACTCGATAAATTTGACCTTCTCGAGCTCACGGTGAATGCTACCATTACGAACTAGAGCATGCAGTGGACCCTGAGGGGATGCCAGTGCTCTGGCCTCATCTCTATCCAAATGGCTGATCAGTGCCTCAAACATGCGCTGGAAATATCTCATCATTCTGACCACATCACCTACTTCTATTTTCTCATGCCCGACAACTTGTTCATCTCCCTTGGGGGTTAGACCCCTCAGACATGGATGCTACTAGAGGCGTCACACCTCCTCCTATAGCACCCCGTCATCTGCCTCTGCAACATCCTCTAACCATGATTACCTGCACGAGTACAAGTCAACTTAATTAACAACATTATAATCAAATCATATCAATGAAAGCTATAGTGATCCCAAGTCGCGGGTTTAACCGACTCTGATACCAAATGTAACAACCCCTTCGTTATGGCCACGGGCAAAGCCAATTTTTTGTTTGTTTGTTTTTTGTTTTAGAATTAAGAAGTAAGAAGGAAACGATGACAACGGTTTAACCGCACCACAGACGATGAACAAAAGCATGCAACCCAGGAAACAAGAAATTACGACTCCACTCACTGGCACAAGGGAAACTAGGCAAACATGCACAAATAACAAAGAGGAAAGACTACCCGCCCGACGCAAAAAGACACTCCTACATGCTAAGGGACAACTTTCCCTTCCCGACACAATGACGTTGATGAACAAGACTAGAACCTCAAGGCGTGTGAACCAAACACACGAAGGCATTCCACCCATGCACCCAGGAAACTTACCATGCTCTACAACACTCCCCAACATAGACCGACTTCAACCAGGTTTTCATTCACCGCTATCCCATTGGGTGTGCCATGATCCCCTCATCAGGAATCCTTCCGTCCCCAGGTGATAGACATGTCGACAACCTTGGCACCTCTCATCCTATCAGGACCGAGGACTCTAGATAAATTCGACGCACTATAAACCAAATACCGAAAGGAAAACCACACCCATACCCCAAAAACAGTTCGAGGAAACACCAGAGGATGAAGACAAGGGATGACACAAGCCAATACATGACATCGTCCCCGACCCAACCAATCACCCAGTTTGAACTAGTCAATGATTACAATCTAATTTAACAAGGGTTCCAATCTAAACGGGGCACATCAAAGTTACAATTAGTCAATAATGCACCCACTAATTTAACGTTAATACAATCAATCTTACAAGTCTAAGTAATCAATGCTAAAACTATAATTATAAATACTATCTAACTAGCCATTAACTTGATTAACAATATTAACAATCTTAATGTAGGATGCTACCATTATAACACTTATGAACAATTTAATCTCAACATGTAGTCTAGCTATATTGACCGAACCTACAATACTAGCTGTCTATTATCATTGAGAAGGAACTGCTAACTACTAACATCGTTGTAGCAATATAATAAGGCAATTAACATAGCCGTTACCTAACGATTAAATTAGCAATAACAAGGCAATTCACATGACTATTATCATAACAAGTAATATAGCAATAACAAGGCAATTAACATGTTGATTAACATAACCATTAATATAACAGTAACAAGGAAATTATATGACTGTTACATAAGAATTAATAGCTCAATAACAAGGTGATTACATATTGTTAACCATTTAACTCGCTGCGACAATTAATCAATAAGAAGGAATCTGTTGATCATTAACTCATTGTAGCAAATAACATGGAAAATAATATAACATTTACATTGCAATTTAACATGGCAATTAACAGTAAGAAGGAAACTATTGACCATTAATATTGTTGTAGCAATTGTTCGGGCAATTAATAAGGAATTTAATATAACATTTATCATTGCAATTAACATGGTAATTAATATGGCCAGTAACATCACTGTGGTAATTAAAGTTTGGCAGTGAGAACATTGGGTATACACTCTAAGAGAAGGACAATACAAGACTACAAAAGGATCAACTCATGGTCATTCAACAACAACTCAATCAACATTTAAGGCAATTTCGTGTGCATTCCAACAAACACAGTCATTGTTCTAACTAGCAATTCGTGTCCCTTCAACAATGAACTCAATCAATCAATTTAAAGGCAAAAATGTGGGTATTTCAACAACAATCTCTGTTAACTTTTAAAAGAAAAAAATTGGGCATTTCAACAACAATCTCAGTCAACTTTTAAAAGCAAAAACATGGGAATTTTAACAACAATCTCTGTCAAATTTTAAAAGAAAAAGCGTGGGCATTTCAACAACAATATCTGTCAACTTTTAAAAGCAAAAACCTGGGCATTTCAACAACAATCTCTATCAACATTTAAAAGCCAAATCATGGGCATTTCAACAACAATCTTTGTCAAATTTTAAAAGAAAAAATGTGGGCATTCAATGACAATATTTGTCAACTTTAAAAGGCCAAAACATGGGCATTTCAACAACAATCTCTGTCATGTTTTAAGGTCAAAATCGTGGGCATTTAAACAACAAACTCAGTCACGCTTGAATGGAAAATTTGTGGGCATTTAAACAATAATCTCAGTCTCATTTTAAAAGGGAAAAATGTGTACATGGACACACCAGAAGGACATTCATGGTTATCCATATTTAAAATATGAAAAATGTTGTGCCCAAGTGCACCAGAAGGAACTTCATGTTGTCGTCATCATTTAAAATGGAAAAAGGCTAGAAAAACACAGACAGGGAAATGAATTCGTTTTCCATTTCCAGGATACCAATACAACACATAGAAGAATACAA
>ML783525.1:937322-979611 GCA_009831015.1 Picea engelmannii | reverse complement strand
AAAAAAAAAAAAAAAACGATTTTCATTTCTAGGACACCAATATAAAAATGCAGACAAAAAATCAATCGTTTTACCCATTGCCAGGATACCAATACAACACAGATAGGAATAACAAATAAAAACGTTTTTCCATTTCCAAGATACCATTATAAAAATTCGAACATGAAATCAAATCGTTTTTCCCATTGCTAGGATACCAATACAACGTAGATAGGAATAACAAATAAAAAAGTTTTTCCATTTCTAGGATACCATTATAAAAATGCAAACAGGAAATCAAATTGTTTTTCCATTGCTATGATACCAATACAATGCAGATCACAGTAAGAGAATGCAAGGATCCATTGGGAAAAGTCATTGAAAGGATCACAGGGATTCTAACAGTCAAGGTGCAGAGAAAAACCAATAAGGACGCAAGATAATCCATATGCATAGGTCTTTGCTAGATGACACAAGTCAAAACAATCATCCAAGGACAACAACAGAGGTAGACGAATGACAGGAACATCCTTCTCTCATCATCCACGCATAGGAAAGAAGGGCGTTGAGATCCATAGGTCTATTAACGCCGAAACAATGACCGTAGATGAGGCTCCTAGCCAATTTCTCAAGAGAGAATTGATGAGCTAGGGACAGAAGGAAAAAAAAACCATAATCTTCACAAATCAAAACACCAAAGGGCAGTCCAGACATGCCGGGAATTGAAGGCCATGGGAGTCAATCACTCACTGAGCTAAAGGCTATGGAAAAAAATTTAGTCATCAACTAGAACTCTAAGACAATCAATTTCCTTACCCAATTAAACATGCAGATCCAAGGCATAAGTCATACTACAATCTACCATGCAAAAATAAAGAAAGCGTACTGTTGCCTGATCGCCAGCTTTGATTTGATGTCTCACGCGCTCCGTAGAACTCCGGCTTGTCGACCGATGAGACTTCACCAGTACCTCCCAACCAATGCTAGGGGTACTCTTCTTTCGCCTTATCCCCCCGAGCAACAAAGGGGCCACGCACACTAACCAGAGAATCAGCTAGCTCCCATCTCACCTCGCAAGGCCGAGCTACCACTCCTCATTGAACTAGGTATCCCAACTCCCACAAGATATGTCATTCAAGTATATATTTTTGCAGTGTAACATTACGAAAAACAGAAGAGATCCATCATCATTTTCCTCCCTCCATTATATAGAGTTTCGAAGTCCCTTACTTTCCCAAATCCCATTTTATTTAATGTTTAATAAATTAATTCATAAAAATTCCTCCCTGTAAATGTGTCACCCATCCCCTTCATTCCTCCAAAAACTAATTTCTTTAATTAATTATTTACCCTTATTTCCCTCACCCACCTAGAGTCACTCCTAGAATCGCTCCTAGGTGCCCCCAAATTCCCTTACAAGTTTTAATGACTTTCCCCATTATTAATTTGCTAGTTCAGTTTTAAATTAAAAAGTTCTTAAATGGTAGATACCTTACTAAGTTGGACTAACTTCTTTTTCCTAGTGTTTCCCCTTCTTTTAAGGTTTTTGTTTTTTCCTAGTTTCCTAATTATTTTAGATTTCCCCTTTTTTCCTTTTTAATTAAAATAAAAAAGGCATGTGCAAAAACTTACCCTTTTTCCCCAATTTAATGAATTAAATTATTAAATGGAATAAAGTAAAACAATCATTCCCCTTTTTAAGTTTTTATCCCAAAAGATTTTTATAAAACACTTTAATTGCTTACCCCTTTCTTGTCACAAGGTTATTGAAGATTATCTTTATTATTTATTTATATATATATGTTTTTTTTTATTAATTTTTTTTTTATAAAAAGGTAAAATTTTACAACCAACAAAGATTAGACCTAGACCTTAATTTCCTAGGCGGGGTGACACATTTTTATTTTTTAGAGAAAGGTTTCAAATCTTCCTTAACACTTTTTTTTCCTAAATCCATCTAGGTTTATTCATTTATTAAATAACCACACGATGTTCCCTTCAGGACGCACTAGGTGCACCAAGGGTGTCACTCACCTCTTTCGGTTTCTCTTGCGCGACATGCCCTTCAGGATGCACCACGTGCTCCAAGGGTGCCACTCGCCTCTTTGAATTTTTCTTGCATGACGTGCCCTTTAGGACACACCACGTGATCCAAGGGTGCCACTCACCTCTTGACTGACTTGGTAGACATCAAAAACCCCTGGAGTCAATACTTCGCCAAGTGATCTTGTGGGAGACTAAGGGACTCTAAAGAATAAGGCCCCTACCTTATGGTGCGCCTCTTAGAATCATTGTGAGAGACTGTCGTAGTCTGCCCTCACGGCATCGTGGGTCCTCTCAAACTAGGTAATCATTAACCTACAATTTGAGCCACAGTGGGAGTGCTAGTAGGCTATGACAGGGCTATTGTCCACACCTCTCCCTCAACATCTTTAGTAGACAAGCGTGACCCTTCTACTCCACATGTGAGTCTAGTCAGTAAGATATCGTCAACCTACATCATCAACGAATCATGTCAGAAATATATCCATATCATATCATCTAATTAGATGCACTAATATCACATATAAAACAATCAAACCCCATTAGTTCACTCCCCGACTCGATCCGGAGTCTAAGGGGTTCCATCGATTCCTCTACATCCTCGAGGTATGAAATTCTGCACACTCAGTAAAACTGAGTCAATAGCACCTGTCTATGTCAATGCAACAAAACAACATGACATCAACCCATAACGCCTCATAATCAAAACCAATGTTTTAATAGCATAATAATCTGGATCACTTGTGAGAAAGTGTCCTCAAAGAATAAGTTCGCTCAGTGCATAAGAGAGGGATTTTACATACAACCCCTCTTGGTCTAAAATTCGTCCTGAAGTTTCACAGTATAAGTGAAGAAATAATGTGTATCACAGTATCATAATTCTATCTATCAAATAAAAATGGAAACTATCGACGCATATCATTTGCATCCTCCCAGGACGTTGAGTGTGGACTATAGTTGTCCCAATGGACCTTGACTTGATTTATTGTTCAACGTCATAGTTGTCAAGCGCAATGATTCAGGATGCGGATTGGCTCAGTCATGAGTGCCCCCTCATCTGACACCTGGAAGGAACTCATGTCAATAACATGTGTAGGATTTCTAATATAATGTCTCAAAATAGATACATGAAAAACATTGTGCATACACCTCAAAGAATCAGGCAAGGCTAGTCGATAGGACATAGGCCCCTTTCTCTCCACAATATCAAAAGGTCCCACAAACCTAGGAGAGAGTTTATCTCCCTTTCCAAACTTGATCGAAATCTTACGCGGTTTAACCTGCAAGAAGACTCGATCGCAGACATCGTAACTACAATCGACACAGTGCGCATCGACATAACTCTTTTGTCGATCCTGCGCTTCTTTAATTCTTTGTTTTATTGTTTTCATTTTCTCTTCCATTTCTTGGATTTCTTCTAGTCCCACCAGGACCCTATCCTCAATTCGATCCCAACTCAAAGGCGTCTGACATGGTCGCCCGTAAAGAAACTTGAAAGGTGCCATCTTAAGCAAATTCCACCAGTGGAAAGAATTCTTCCCAACAATTTTGTTGGTCCATCACGTACATGCCAAACATGTCCTCCAAGATCTGGTTCGTTCATTCGGTCTACCCATCAGTCTTCGGGTGGTATGCAATACTGAAGTTAAGTTGGGTTCCCAAGGCCTCTTGGAAATTCGTCCAAAATCATCCAATAAACATCGATCCTTGATCAGATATAATCCTCTTAGGCATGCCATGCAGCCTCACAATCTCACTGATGAAAACTCTAGCTATGTCAAGTGCTTGATAAGTCATACATACAGGAATAAAGTGAGAACTCTTTGTCAGAGTGTCTACTACTATAAAAATTGAGTCATGTTTCCTTACCATCAGTGGCAATCCAACAAAAAAATCCATCGAAATAACCTCCCATTTCAATTTCGGAATAGTGTGTGGTTGTAGTAATCCTGTTGGATGTCTATGTTCAGCCTTCACCTGCTGACATTCTAGACATCTGGCCACATAATTGACTATATCTGTCTTCATTCCCTTCTAGAAGAATAAGGGTTTAAGGTCTTCCCTCATCTTCGTGACTCCTGGGTGAGCCATGTACACTGCTCTATGAGCCTTGTTTAGAATCAAACTCCTCAACTCGTCGTTCGATGATACGTAAATCCAATTTTTAAACCTCAATAATCCATCATCGTCAAACATAAATACTTCAAATCTTAGTACCATCATCGTGTTTTTTCCGATAAAACCCTTGACCTCTTTGTACCAGTCATTGTCAAGCTATAAAGTTAGAATATTTTCATGTAGAGTCGTCTGAAGAGGCAACACCGAATAAATGCGTGGTCTTCGACTCAATGCATCTGCCACTCATTCACTGTTCCTTTTATGTAAGTAATCTCAAAGTTGTACTCCCTAAGTAATTCCGACCAATGTCGTTGTTGCACGTTCAGGTCACTTTTCATAAACATGTGTTGTAGTCCACAATGATTTGTATTTAGTTCAAATTTTCATCCAAAAAGGTAGTGTCTCCAAACCTTCAAGGCATATACGATGGCTAACAACTCCAAATCGTGCATCACATAGTTCTCCTCATGCCTTCTCAGTTTCCTCGAGATGTAAGCGATCACTCAACGGTCTTGCATCAATATTCCGCCTAAGCCTTCCTTGGATGTGTTAGTGCATACCAAGAAGTCCACGTCCATGTCAGGGACCTTTAGTATCGGTGTTGTTGTCAATAGTTTCCTGAGCCTCCGAAATGCTTCCGTGCATTTCTTGTTCCAAACAAACTTCTTGTTTTTCTTCTACAATTTCGTGATAGGATTTGCTATCTTCAAAAATCCCTCGATGAACCGTCAATAGTATCCTACTAAACCGATGAAGCTATGCACTTTTGAGATAATCATCGATGCAGACCATTCCATAATAGCCTCGACCTTTGCTGCATCCATGACGATACCTTCACCGGAGATGACATGCCCCAAGTAGTGAATCCTTGATTGATAAAATGAGCATTTGGAAAACTTCCCATACAATTTATGCTCTTGCAAACACTATAGTACCAAGCACAAGTTCTCGTAATTCTCCTCCATCGTCCGAGAGTAAATCAAAATATCGTCAATGAATACTTGGACGAACTTGTCCAAGTATTCACGGAACACCCCGTTCATAAAACTCATGAATACTCCTAGGGAATTCGTCAGTCCAAACAGTAAAACATTAAACTCGTAATATCCAAACCTCATCTTAAAGGTGGTATTAGGGATGTCATCCTCCTTAATTCATAACTGGTGGTATCCTGATCGCAAGTCTATTTTTAAGAACACCATCGCACCATTCATTTGATTGAACAAATCATCAATCCTCGACAACAGATATTGATTCTTGATCGTTGCCTTGTTCAACTGATGGTAGTCAATGCAGAGCCTCCATGACCCATCCTTATTTTGTATGAAAATAACAGGTAGCCCACAGTGACACACTTGGACGTATCAGTCCCAGGTCCAACAATTATTTTAGTTGCATTCTCAACTCCTGTAACTCCGAGATCAACATTTGATAAGGCGTTCTTGCTATTGGTTCAATCCCCAATTTTAGGTCTATGGTAAACTCCAATTCCCTCTCCGACAGCATCCCAGGTAACTACTCCAGAAAGACGGTTGCAAACTCTCTCACCATAGGAAGGTGTTCTATACCTTCCGCTACTCCCTTCTCATTTAATGCAAGGATTGCATAAAGCTTACATCCCTTGCGCTTGATCTTTTGAAGCTGCAAGGAAGAGATGAACCTCAGGGAAACTCCCTTGTTTCATCCTACAATCACGCGTCTCTATCCCTCATCATCGACCAAGCTCAACCATTTCATCTTATAGTTGAGTATCACCTCATGCGATTCCAACTAGTCCATACCGATCACGATGCAATAAGATCCTAAGATTGTGACATACAAGTTGGCCATGCTGACAAACTCTCCCAGGTTAAGGATACAACCCATAACCTTTCCTCCAACCTTCTGTTTGGCTCCAGAAGCCATCTCTATGAAGCTAAACTCGTGTTGTTCAAATGCCTTTACCTTAATTCTTTTAGTGCTGCACCAGAAATGAAACTCTCGGTAGCACCGAGATATATCAAAATACTAAGGGTATGGTCAGCGATGGTACCTGATGTCTCAAGCACAGTCGACTGGTGCTCTTCCTAGCGGTTCATCACCACTGCATGAATTCGATGGGCCTTGCCCAAATCTCCCACAGTAGTGGGTCTGGTTGATCTGGATTCTCTAGTCCTCTCCACATGGCAGTCGTGCTGGTAGTGTGGCTCCCCACACTTCCAACACCCCTTCTTTGGTCTAGTAGTACTGGTACCCAAAGTAGAAGGTGACGACCCACCGACCTGGAATCCTCGTCTGTTCTACTGAACATAACTAAACTACTACTGTTGTAGTAGATGCTGCTGCTGATACTGTGATCCCCGATAATGTGTCCTCTGCTTAGGCATCGATCATTGAGGTGTAGTGAAAGTGGATCCTCTCTGAAAGCCACAATATCCAGGTGTATGTCTAGTTGGTGTCTGATGCTACTGCGAACCAGATGACACTTTCCCTGTCGGTCTTGCTGGAGTCCTGCTCTGACCCCCACTGATAAGATGCTCCTCTGCTATGAGGGCCTTCTGGATGACATCATGCAATGTTTGAGGCATCATAATCCTAACCTTTTCACGTATGCTTCCATTAAGGTTGAACATGAACCTATTGAACTTAAGTTTATTAGTGTTAAGATCTAGAGCATACCAAAGAAACTCCAAAAAATGGGCCTCGTACTTGGGCACCGTACAAATTCCCTATCGTAAAGCGTTTAACTCGTTGAGATGACACTCAATGAATTCCTCTGATAGGTACCTCTCTCATAACCGTTCCTCGAATAGTTCCCATGACACATATTCAACGACCATGTTCAGTTGCGGTAGGAGCATCTTCCACCATAGAAGAGTGCTTCCCTTTAGTGGAAAGACTGCCATGTAGACCTTCATGTTAGAGGTATAGTCGCGAAGTGCAAAGCACATCGCCATATTCTCCAATCATGCCTCGGAGGCTACATCATCTGAGGCACCAAGGAACTCAGGAAATTTAACCTTCTCAAGCTCACGGTGAATGCTTTCGGTACCAACATGCACTAAAAATACTGATCAGTGCCTCAGACATGCGCTGAAAAGATCTCATCATTTCGACCAAATCACCTACTTCTATCTGCTCCTGCCCGACAACTTGTTCGTCTCCCTAGGGGTTAGACCCCTCAAGCGTGGATGCTACTGGAGGCGTCACACCTCCTCCCATAACACCCTGTCATCTGCCTCCGCAGCATCCTCTCACCATGATTACCTGCATGAGTACAAGTCAACTTAATTAGAAACATTATAATCAAATCATATCAATGAAATTTGTAGTGATCCCAAGTCGCAAGTTGAACCGGCTCTGATACCAAATGTAACAACCCCTTCGTTACGGCCACAGGTGAAGCCAAATTTTTTTTTTTTCTTTTTTTTTTTCTAGAATTAAGAGGCAAGAAGGAAATGACGACAATGCTTTAACCACACCATAGACGACAAACAAAATAACGCAAACCAGGAAACAGGAAACTACGAATCGACTCACTGGCACAAGGGAAACTGGGAAAACATGCGTAAAATAAGAAGGAGGAATGACTACCTGCCCGATGCAACAAGACACTCTTACACACTAAGGGACAACTTCTCCTTCCTAACACAACGATGTTGACAAACAAGACTAGAACCTCAAGGCACACGAACCAAACGCATGAAGGTGTTCCACCCATGCGGCCAAGCAACTTACCACGCTCGACAACACTCCCCAACACGCATCGAATCCGGCCACGTTTTTTTTCACCACTATCCCATTGGGCATGCCATGATCCCCTCATCAGGAATCATGTCGTCCCCAGGTGATAGACGCTTCAACAACCTTGGCACAACTCACCTATCAAGACCAAGGACTCTAGATAAATCCGATGCGCTAGAAACCAAATACCGAAAGGAAAACCACACCCATACCACAAAAACTGGTCGACGAAATGCTAGAGGATGAAGACAAGGGATTATTCAAGCCAATACACGACATCGTCTCCGACCCAACCAATCACCCAGTCTGAACTAGTCAATGATTACAATATAATTTAACAAGGGTTCCAATCTAAATGAGGCACGTCAAAGTTACAATTAGTCAATAATGCACCAGCTAACTTAACGTTAATACAATCAATCTTGCAAGTCTAAGTAATCAATGCTAAAACTATAATTATAAATACCATCTAACTAGCCATTAACTTGATTAACAATATTAACAATCTTAATGTAGTATGCTACCATTATAACACTTATGAACAATTTAATCTCAACATGTAGTCTAGCTATATTGACCGAACCAACAATACTAGTTGTCTATTATCATTGAGAAGGAACTGCTAACAACTAACATCGTTGTAGCAATATAACAAGGCAATTAAGATAGCAGTTACCTAACGATTAAATTAGCAATAACAAGGCAATTCACATGACTATTATCATAACAAGTAATATAGAAATAACAAGGCGATTAACATGTTGATTAGAATAACCATTAATATAAGAGTAACAAGGCAATTATATGACTGTTACATAACAATTAATAGCTCAATAACAAGGCGATTACATATTGTTAACCATTTAACTTGTTGCGACAATTAATCAATAAGAAGGAATCTGCTGATCATTAACTCACTGTAGAAAATAACATGGCAATTAATATGGCAAATAATATAGCATTTACATTGCAATTTAACATGGTAATTAACAGTAAGAAGGAAACAGTTGACCATTAATATTGTTGTAGCAATTGTTCAGGCAATTAATAATGCATTTAATATAGCATTTATCATTGCAATTAACATGGTAATTAATATGGCCAGTAACATCGCTGTGGTAATTAAAGTTTGGCAGTGAGAACACTGGGTATACACTCTAAGTGAAGGAGAATAAAAGGACAATAGAAAACTACAGAAGGATCAACTTGTGATCATTCAACAACAACTCAATCAACATTTAAGGCAATTTTGTTTCCATTCCAACAAACACAGTCATTGTTCTAACTAGCAATTCGTGTCCCTTCAACAACGAACTCAGTGAATCAATTTAAAGGAAAAAACGTGGGTATTTCAAAAACAATCTCTATCAACTTTTAAAAGAAAAAACGTGTGCATTTCAATAGCAATATCAGTCAATGTTTAAAAGCAAAAACGAGGGCATTTCAATAGCAATCTCTATCACCTTTTAAAAGCAAAAATGTGGGCATTTCAACAACAATCTCTGTCAACTTTTAAAAGCAAAAACATGGGCATTTCAAGAACAATATTTGTCAACATTTAAAAGAAAAAACGTGGGCATTTCAACAACAATCTCTGTCAACTTTTAAAATAAAAAATGTGGGCATTCAACGACAATCTCTGTCAAATTTTAAAAGAAAAAACGTGGGCATTTCAACAACAATCTCTGTCACGTTTTAAGGGCAAAATCGTGGGCATTTAAACAACAAACTCGGTCACGTTTGAATGGAAAAATCGTGGGCATTTAAACAACAATCTCAGTCTCATTTTAAAAGGGAAAAATGTGTACAGGGACACACCAAAAGGACATTCATGGCTATTCGTATTTAAAATATTAAAAATGTTATGCCCAAATGCACCAGAAGGAACTTCATGTTGTCGTCATCATTTAAAAGGGAAAAACGCTGGAAAAATGTAGACAGGAAAATGAATTCATGTTCCATTTCTAGGATACCAATACAACGCAGACATGAATACAAAAAAAGAACAATTTTCATTTCCAAGACACCAATATAAAAATGCAGATAGGAAATCAATCATTTTTCCCATTGCCAGGATACAAATACAACGCAGACAGGAATAACAAATAAAAAAGTTTTTCCATTTCCAGGATACCGTTATAAAAATGCAGTCAGGAAATCAAATCATTTTTCCCATTGCCAGGATACCAATACAACACAAACAAGAATAACAAATAAAAATGTTTTTCCATTTCCAGGATACGATTATAAAAATGCAGACAGAAAATCAAATCATTTTTCCATTGCCATGATACCAATACAACGCAGACCACAGTAAGAGAATGCAAGGATCCATTGGGAAAATTCATTGAAATGATCGCATGGATTCTAACAGTCAAGGCACATAGAAAAACCAACAAGGATGCAAGATAATCCATACGCAGAGGTCTTTTATAGATGACGCAAGTAAAAACAATCAGCCAAGGAAAACAACAGAGGTACATGGCTGAAAATAATGTATTTTTCTCATCATCCATGCACAGGAAAGTAGTGCGTTTAAATCCATAGGTCTATTAAGGATGAAGCGACAACCATAGATCAGGATCCTAGCCGACTGCTCAGGCGAGGATTGATGAGCTAGGGACGAAAGGCAAAAACAAACACAATATTCACAAATCAAAACACCAAAGGGCGGTCAAGACATGTCGGGAATCGAAATCCATGGGAGTCAATCACTCATCGAGCTAAAGGCTATGGAAACAAATTCAGTCATCAACTAGAACGCTAAGACAATCAATTTCCTTACCCAATTAAACATGCAGATCCAAGGCATAAATCATACTACAATCTACCATGCAAAAATAAAGAAATCGTATTGTTGCCTGATCACCCACTCTGAGTTGATGTCTCACCCGCTCCGTTCAACTCCCACTTGCCGACCGACAAGACTTCACTGGTACCTCCCAGCCAATGCTAGGGGTACTCTTCTTCCCCCTTATCCCCCCGAGCTGCAAAGGGGCCATGCACACTAACCAGAGAATTAGCTAGCTCCAATATCGCCTCACAAGGCCGAGCTACCACTCCTCACCAAGCTGGCTATCCCAACTCCCACAAGCTAAGTCAATCAAGTATAGATTTCTGCAGTGTAACGTTACGCAAAACATAAGAGATCCATCATCATTTTCCTCCCTCCATTATATAGAGTTTCGAAGTCCCTTACTTTCCAAAATCCCATTTTATTTAATGTTTAATAAATTAATTCATAAAAATTCCTCCTCGTACATGTGTCCCATCCCCTTCATTCCTCCAAAAACTAATTTCTTTAATTAATTATTTACCCTTATTTCCCTCACCCACCTATATTCACTCCTAGAATCGCTCCCAAGTGTCTCCAAATTCCCTTATAGGTTTTAATGACTTTCCCCATTATTAATTTGCTAGTTCAGTTTTAAATTAGAAATTTCTTAAATGGTAGATACCTTACAAAGTTGGACTAACTACTTTTTCCTAGTGTTTCCCCTTCTTTTAAGGTTTCCTCTTTTTCCTAGTTTCCTAATTATTTTAGATTTCCCCTTTTTCCCTTTTTAATTAAACTCAAAAAGGCATGTGCAGAAACTTACCCTTTTCCCCAATTTAATGAATTAAATTTTTAATTAGCATAAAGTAAAACAATCATTCCCCTTTTTAAGTTTTTATCCCAAAATAATTTTATAAAACACTTTAATTGCTTACCCCCTTCTTGTCACAAGGTTATTGAAGATTATCTTTATTATTTATTTATTTATTATTATTATTATTATTATATTTTATATATGTTTATTTTTATTATTATTTTTTTTTACAAAAAGGTAAAATTTTACCACCAGCAAAGATTAGACCTAGACCTTAATTTCCTAGGCAGGGCGACACATTTTTTTTTTTAGGGATAGGTTTCAAATCTTCCTTAACACTTTATTGTCCTAAAGCCATCTAGGTTTATTCATTTATTAGATAACCACGCGACGTGCCCTTCAGGACACACTAAGTGCTCCAAGGGTGCCACTCACTTCTTTCAGTTTCTCTTGCGCGACATGCCCTTCAGGACACACCATGTGCTCCAAAGGTGCCACTCACCTCTTTCCATTTTTCTTGTGCAACATGCTCTTTAGAATGCACCACGTGCTCCAAGGGTGCCACTTGCCTCTTGAATGACTTGGTAGACATCAAAAACCCTTGGAGTCAATACTCCGCTAGGTGATCTTGTGGGAGACTAAGGGCCTATAAGGAATAAGGCCCCTGCCTTATTCTGTGCCCCTTAGAATCACCATGAGCAACTGTCGTAGTCTGCCCTCATGACATCATGGGTCCTCTCGAACTAGGTAATCGTTAACCTATAGTTCGAGCCATCGTGGGAGTGCTAGTAGGCTGTGGCAGGGTTGTTGTACACACCTCTCCCTCAACATCTTTGGTAGTCGAGCATAACACCTCTACTCCACATGTGAGTCTGGTCGGCAAGCTATTGTCAACCTGCATAATCAACGAATCATGTCAAAAATATATCCATATCATATCATCTAATCAAATGCGTAATATGACATATAAAACAATCAAACCACATTAGTTCACTCACTGACTTGATCTGGAGTCCAAGGGGTTACATCGATGCCTCTGCATCCTCAAGGTCTGAAATCCTGCACACTCAGTAAAACCAAGTCAATAACACCTGTCTATGTTAATGCAACAAAACAACATGACATCAACGTCTCATAATCAAAATCAATGTTTTAATAGCATAATAATCTGGATCACTTGCAAGAAAGTGTCATCAAAGAATAAGTTCACTCAGTGCGCAAGAGCGGGATGTTACAGGTTTGCACATGTGCATTAGAGACTAGTTGGCATGCACTATGTATTGATGTTGAGGTGGTACAAAACTTGTCGAACATGTAAACATCAAAGTACAAAACCTATGGAGGAAACATGTGTGGTCTTCAAAAAACTATGGTGTCGACAAAGAACAACTTTATAATGTAATGACAGTCATGACTTGTTATTATTTTGATGTTTCTCTTTCATCTTGATATATTTAGATATTTATGTCATACTGATATGCATGCACATACAAAAATAAAATGTCTTACATTAACATTGTATTTATATATATGCACTTTAGAAAATAAATCTTAAAATTCAAATACACATTGTAACGGATTTGATATTGAAACTTTTAGAATCGAAGTTTAACTATTCGGAAATCAAAATTGACACATTTGATTTTTGAAATTTGGAGTTTCATAATCAAAGCTATCACTTTAGGAAATCAAAATTATTTGAAATTTACACTTTCAAAAATCAATATTCCCCACATGTTGAATCTAAATTTTCACTTAAGAAACTCTGATAATCACACTTCGAAGCACAAAATTCATAGCTTTTTAGTTTAAATTTTTACTTATTAGTCCAAGTTAAATGAAATGTTCATTTTTTTGAAAATTTTGATCAACTCATCAATCAATACAAATTGGGAGATGAATGGAGAGGGGAACCAAGGAAAACCAAATGGAGGAACCTCTTCCTTTCCTCGATCATTAGCAAGTAAAATTGCTAATTACTTCATCTACCAAACTGAAACAATCTAAGTTTTCTTGACACAAAACTAATGTACTAGACATTTTAAAGGGAGATGTGATATGGAAGAAAGAAATTTGATATCAAATAAATCACATTCCTCTTTAGCTAATCTAGGTTCACGAAACTTTATGATCATGCTGGTGAAATATTAACCTTCAATACAATGGAGAAATACACCCTAACATATTATATATTCAATTACTCATTGAATCCTCATCGAATCCTCATTTCCCACTTTATTTTCTCTTAACTAATACATCTCTTTTCTCTCTTTGTATCTCAAATCATAGTGGATTTAGTACTTTCCTTTCGGTTCCTTTTGATGGGATCATGATGGCATATCCTCCTTTAGGTGAGCCAAATTTCACTACAGTTCATCATTTAAATGGTTCGATTATTGTCCTCTCATAAGTACTTATCCTAGGTTACTTCATAAAATCATGCGAAGGAACTTAGTGTTCCCACTTCCTTTTCATAGATCCCAAATTTTATTAAATTGAGATTTTGTTAAATATTGTCCATGCCAAATGACCTTTCCAATATGGGAAAACACATAATTTTGAATTTTCCCAATTCCGAGACATGAAATAACATAGAGTGCACTTTAAAAAACCATGTGGTACATGGAGGTTCGTGATCATTATATATAGCATAAGATATAATATCCTCTTAGAATTATGTACCCAAATTTATAACGTTAATCTCTAAGTTAGAGTTGGTTAGTTTTGAGGGGTACTTTGCTTTGAAAAACACAAAAACTAAAAATTACCTAGGGAAAGAAACCCAAAATATTTATACAAAAGAAATTGGCTTTGTTCATGGTCCAAGAGGAAACAAATTCAACTAATAAAACACAGGGACTTCGATAGGACCAAGTTTTAGAGCTTGAAACTTTTATAGAACTAAGATAATTGTCACTTACAATCAGGAAAAAATTTGGAAAATATTAAATGTCAAAGAGTTTGTAACATCCCGCTCTTGTGCATGCTGAGTGAACTTATTCTTTGAGGACACTTGCTTGCAAGTGATCCGGATTATTATACTATTAAACTTTTGATTTTGATTATGAGGCGTTATGGGTTGATGACATGTTGTTTTGCTGCATTGACATAGACAGGTGCTATTGATTTGGTTTTATTGAGTGTGCAGGAGTTTGGACCTTGAGGATGTAGAGACATCGATGGAACCCCTTGGACTCTAGATCGAGTCGGGGAGTGAACTATTGGGGTTTTATTTTTTTAAATGTGGTATTTGTGCTTCTGATTAGCTGATATGATTATGGATATATTTCTGACATGATTCATTGATGATGCAGGTTGGCGATAGCTTACCAACCAGACTCACATGTGGAGTAGAGGGGTCACGCACGACTACAAGAGATGTTGAGGGAGAGGTGTGGACAACATCCATGCCACAGCCTACTAGCACTCTCTTCGTGGCTCGAAATGTAGGTTAATAATTACCTAGTTTGAGAAGACCCACGATGCTGTGAGGGCTGACTGGGACAGTCGCTCATGATGATTCTAAGGGGCGTTCAATAAGGCAGGGGCCTTATTCCTTAGAGGCTCTTAGTCTCCCATAAGATCACCTGGTAGAGTATTGACTCCAGGGGTTTTTGATGTCTACCAAGTCTGTCAAGAGGCAAGTGGCACCCTTCGAGAAAGTGGTGCGTCCTGAAGGGCACGTTGCACAAGAAAAATAGAAAGAGGAAAGTGGCACCCTTGGAGCATGTGGTGCGTCATGAAGGGCACATCATGCAAGAAAAATGGAAAGAGGTGAGTGGAACCCTTGGAGCATGTGGTGTGTCCTAAAGGGCACGTCGCACAAGAAAAATGAAAAGAGGCGAGTGACACCCTTGGAGCATGTGGCACGTCCTGAAGGGCACGTCGCACAAGAAAAATGGAAAGAGGTGAATGGCACCCTTGGAGCACGTAGTACATCCTGAAGGGCATGTCGCGCAAGAGAAACAAAAAGAGGTGAGTGGCACCCTTGAAGAACCTAGTGCATCCAGAAGGGTAGGTCGAGTCGTTAGTTAATAATTGGATAAAACTGGATTGCTTAGGACGAATAACGTGTTAAGGAAGATTTAAAATTTTTCGACTAATAAAATGTCGTCCAGCCTTGGAAAATAAAGTCTAGGTCTAAATTATACTTGTGATAATTTATTTATTTATTATATATATATATATATATATATATATATATATATATATATAATAAATAATAATGATAATCTTCATTAATCTTGTGACAAGAAGGGGGTAAGCAATTAAATTGATTTATAAAAATCTTTTGGGATAAAATTTAAGAAGGGGAAATAATTGTTTTACTATATTATGCTAATTAAAAAATTATTCATTAAAAAGAAAAAGGGAAAAAGGGTAAGTTTCTGCACATGCGTTTTTGAGTTTAAATAAAAAAGGGGAAAGAGGGAAATCTAAAATAATTAGGAAACTAGGAAAAAGAGGGAAACTTAAAAAAAAGAGGGGAAACACAAGGAAAAAACAAGTAGTCTAACTTAGTAAGGTATTTAGCATTTACGAACTTTCTAATTTAAACTCAACTAGTAATTTAATAAGGGGGAAAGTCATTAAAACTTGTAAGGGGATATGGGGACACCTAGGAGCGATTCTAGGAGTGCCTTTAGGTGAGTGAGGGAAATAGGGGTAATTAATTAATTAATGAAATTAATTTATGGAGGAATGAAGGGGATGGGTGACACTTATATAGGGAGGATTTTTATGGATTAAATTATTAAACTTTAAATTAAATGGGATTTTGGGAAAGTAAGGAACTTGTAAACTCTATATAATGGAGGGATGAGAATGATGATGGGATCTTCTATTATGCGTAATGTTACGCTGCAGAAATTTATACTTGAATGAATTAGCTTGTGGGAGTTGGGATACCCAACTCAGTGAGGAGTGGTAGCTTGGCCTTGCGAGGCGACCTAGTAGCTAGTTGATTTTATGGTTAGTGTGGGTGGCCCCTTTGCAGCTCAGGGGGCTAAGGGGGAAGAAGAGTACCCCTAGCATTGGCTGAGAGGTACTGGTGAAGTCTCATCGGTCGACAAGTGGGAGTTGCACGGAGCGCGTGAGACATCAACTCAGAGAGGGTGACTTGGACTATGGTACGCTTCCTTTATTTTTGCATGGTATATTGTTAGTATGATTTATGCTTTTACTTATGTATGTTTAATTGGGTAAGGAAAATGATTGTCTTAGAAGTCTAGTTGATGATTGAAATTCTCCCATAGCCTTAAGCTCGCTGTTGATTGATTCCCTTGGCTGTGCTCCCTGCATGTCTTGACCATCCTATGGTTTTATTTATTTGTGATGATTTGTGATTTATATTTTTTCCTTCATCCCTAACTCATCAGTCCATGCCTGAGAAGTCGGCTAGGATCCTAATCTACAGTCATCACTTCGGTGTTAATAGACCTATGGATCCAAAAACCCTTATTTTATGTGTGTGGATGATGAGCGAAGGATGTGTATGCCCAATTGTTTTCCCCTTCTTATATTTGCGTTGGATCTTTGCCCTTGCCTTGGTCTCTGCATGTTTATCACCTCTGCACCCTAATGTTCTTGACAGCTGAAAACCATGTTTAGTAATCTCTATGTTTTATTACGTTCTTAGCTCTACACGAGTTGTTCCTGGATGATGGTTTTACATGCGCCTTATGCGAATTTTATCTCTATAATTGAATTATACCTCACTGTGTTATCTTATAGAAAATCGTTGCGTTTGAAGGGTAAAATCCCTATGTTTTATGGGTAACATCTCTAGGACTGATGGGAGTTTTCTCTGCGGATACTTACTTCTTAACCTGTGACTCTGTGTATTCTCTTTTTATACAACCCTTTTGCTGTGTATTCAAATTTTATACAACGCATGGTTGTATGTTTTTAAATAAAAATAAAAATTGACTCATGTTTAGTGTATTGTTGTATACGTGTTGCTAACACGGATTGCTCTATAATGTTATTTTCACCTTTATCTGATTTAACACCGGTGCTCAAGAGAATCTAGTATATATTCTTCCTCCAACTTAGATAGCGTGGGTTTTAAACTATTACGACATCGTTTTATCACCTCATGGAATTTACTGCCTTAAATTCTGATACCACTACCCAGATTTTACCGCACTAATTTCATAGGTTCACTACACAGGTTCCATGGATTTTTGGTGCCTAGAATTTAGCTTTATTATCAGAAGATTTTTTTGCCTTCTCCACTTATTTTTAATTTGAATTTCTCAGAGATTATTTAACCTTGTTGTAGCACCACCTTATCGCAATGAGTCTCTATTCTCCCATGCAGAAGAATATTACTATGAAATTGTGGACTATTGTTGGGCTCTGGTTTTACCCGACAACCAACCTTAATGAGCTTCCCAAAAGCTTGTGCCTCCCTAGATAGCTATCCTAATCTAGTTAGAGTAAGCGTAAAGCGGTCTCGGGGTTGACTCTATTGTTCACTCAGACTTGATTCCGAATTTCACTCAAATAATTCTTTGCAATTAAAACAAAAAAAAAAATCATCGGACCACGTGTTATCATAGTTGACAGTAAGATTTACTGCATGGGTGTATTATTTAGGCGTTATTTAATGACAATGATTCCTTCGTGAAGTTAATAGCCTTAAGTGGGGTATTAAATAAGTTAGATAGCATTGTGTGTGGTGTTAGTTTTTTTCTTGTCATGTGAATATCAATGATTATAGTGACCTATCCCCTGTTTAGACACCTGTTTTTATCTTGACTTTAGTTGACCAACTTTTTATCAGAAAACCCTTTGGACAACAATTATAGCTTGTATATAAAATTCGATTATTAATGTTTGCAGCCATGTAGACTATGTTAAACTTGTTTTGGATGGCGTTCAGTGTGTTAAGAATGGTACACAGGATTTTAATTAACATCGTTGTTATGTTGATTTTATTGTTCTAACATATTACTATCCTTAGGAATAGTAGACTATTGGAACTGTAAAGGATGCTTTAAACCCTTTTTTTTCAGTAATAGAATCTCTATTATATAAATTCTAATTAGAAACCCTTTTGTGGAAATGTCAAGGGACCTAGTAAACACACTTAGAATGGAAGGAACATGATTAAGGATGTATAGGGGTAGTCAATGAACTAAATAAAAAATCGTTTATGGAAGAAGAAGTTAAATTCAGTCTCCTAAATAATTATTATCGACTTGGATGTATTTGATAAAGTGACTAGTAAAAAGAATTCTTAAATGATTGGACATCAATGAGTTCATTAATACAATCATAAGTGTTGAACTGTTGATATTCTTTGGCCTTTAAAAGAAAACTTTTCAGATCCTTATTTTTAAGACCTTTGAATTTTGAATAATGAAATTCAACAGCTATGCTTATAAATGTTTAAGGGTCGAATGGTTCCAATATTATTACGTAGGGTGAAGAGTTATGTTGAAGGTTGTTAAGACACTAGTAGATTTCTTAGACTCAAAATGGTATTTAAGTAGATCATAAAATCTTGATTGATGGATCCTTGGTACAGAGGATTTATTTTTAGGTAATTTAATTTTTAGTATCTGGTTGATCTTTATTTGCTTTACGCTTCAATCAGTTGTGATGTTCTAAACTTCATCGTTATTTATGTTTGTGTTGATCATGTGTCATTGTTATAATATGAAGGTGTTGACCTGGTATCGTCATTTATTTAGATGACGTGTAGATGATGGTGCCTTCTTATGTTGTCATGTTGATTTTCGATGTTACAATCATGTCATGATGATTCCATTGCCCTAAATTTAAAGAAAAAAAAAATGTACTTCATTTGTTACCGTAACAGAGGGGCTGTCACATGTGGTATCAAAGCCGATTCAACCCGCGACTTGGTATCACTAAGGATTTCGTTGATATGATATTTTATTATAATGTGCTAATTGAGTTGACTTGTATTCATCCAGGTAATCATGGTTAGAGGACGTTGTGGAGGCAGATGACGGGGTGCTAGGGGAGGATGCACAATGCCTCCAGTAGCATCCACGCCTGAGGGGTCTAACCCCTAGGGAGATGAAAAGGTTGTCAGGCAGGAGCATATAGCGGTGGGTGATGTGGTTGGAATGATGAGTTCTTTTCAATGGATGTCTGAGGCACTGATAAACCATTTGGATAGAGATGAGGCTAGGGCACTGACACCCCCTGAGGGTCCATCGCGTGCTTCGGTCGGTACTGGTAGAATTCACCGTGAACTCGAGAAGGTAAAATTTTCCAAGTTCTTGGGTGCCCTGGATGACACAGCCACTGAGGCATGGTTGGAGAATATGGAGATGTGCTTTGCACTTCACGATTATACCTCCAACATGAAGGTCCGCATGATGGTCTTTCAACTAATGGGGAGTTCTCTTCTATGGTGGAAGATGCTCCTACCGCAACTGAACATGGTCGTTGAATACGTTTCATGGGAACTATTCGAGGAAGGGTTTTGAGAGATGTACTTATCAAAGGAATTCATTGAGCATCAGCACAACGAGTTCAACACCTTACGACAAGGTGGTAGTATGGTGCTCATTTTATGGAGTTGCTTCGATATGATCTGCATATTAATATTGAGAAACTTAAGGTCAACAGGTTTGTGTTCACCCTTAATGGCAACATATGTGCAAAGGTTAGGATTCTCATTCCTCAAACCTTTCATGATGTTGTCGAGAAGGCCCTCATAGAAGAGGAGGATCTTAGCAGTGGGGGTCAGAGCAGGATTCCATCAAGACCAGCAGGGTAGGTGTCATATGGTGTGCAGCAGCATAAAACACTAGCCAGACATATGCCAGAATATTGTGGCTTCAAGATGGGATCCACTTTCACCACACCTCGATGATCGAAACCTCAATAGCGGACACCTTATCAGGGACCACAACATTAGTAGCAGCTTCGACCGTAATAGTAGCAGTTTAGGCCTGTTCAACAGAACAGACCAAGATTCCAGGCCAGTGGGGCACCATATTCTACTTCGGGTACCAGGAGTAATGGACCAAAGAATGTGTGTTGGACGTGTGGGTAGCCACACTATTAGTACGAATGCCCTGTAGAGAGGACTAGAGCATCTAGATCAGCCAAACCCACTACCATGGGAGATTTGGGTAAGGCCCATCGAATTCATGCAGCGGTGCATAACCACCAGGAATAGCACCAGTCGACTATGCTTGAGACGTCAGGTACTGTCGCTAACCAGACCCTTAGTATTTTGATAGATCTCGGTGCTACCAAGAGTTTCATTTTTGGTGCAATGTTAAAAAGGATTAAGGTAAAGGCAATCGAACATGATGAGTTTAGATTCGTAGAGATGGCTTCAGGAGCCAAACAGAAGGTTGGAGGAAAGGTTATGGGTTATACCCTTAACTTGGGAGAGTTTTTCACCAGGTCAAACATGTACGTCACGATCTTAGGATCTTATGACATTGTGATTGGTATGGACTAGTTGGAATCACATGAGGCGATACTCAACTATAAGATGAAACGGTTGAGTTTGGTCGATGATGAGGGTCAAAGACGCATGATTGTAGGATGGAACTAGGAAGTTTCCCTAAGGTTCATCTCTTCCTTGCAACTACATAAGAGTGTGCACAAGGGATGTAAGCTCTATGCGATACTTGCGTTAAACGAGAAGGGAGTAGAGGAAGGTCTAGAACACCTTCCTGTGGTGAGAGAGTTTGCAGACGTTTTCCTAGAGGAGTTACCTGGGATGCCGCTAGAGAGGGAATTGGAGTTTACTATAGACCTAAAACTGGGGATTGAACCAATAGAAAGAACACCTTATCGAATGTCGACCCTGGAGTTATAGGAGTTGAGAATGCAACTGAAAGAATTTCTAGACCTAGGACTCATACATCCAAGTGTGTCACCGTGGGGTGCTCCTATTATTTTTATATGAAAGAAGGATGGGTCGTGGAGGATCTGCATTGATTATCGTCAATTGAACAAGGAAACGATCAAGAATCAGTATTTTTTGCCAAGGATAGATGATTTATTTTATCAGATGAAGGGTGCGATGATGTTCTCAAAGATTGATTTGCGATGATGTTCTCAAAGAGGATGATGTCCCTAAGACCGTCTTTAAGACGAGGTTTGGACATTACGAGTTTACTGTTTTACGATTTGGACTGACAAATGCCCCATGGGTATTTATGAGTTTGATGAATGGGGTGTTCCATGAGTACTTGGACAAGTTCATCCAAGTATTCATTGACGGTATTTTGATTTACTCTTGGATGATGGAGGATCATGGTGAGAACTTACGCTTGGCACTACAGTGTCTTTGAGAGCATAAATTGTTTGTGAAGTTTTCCAAATGCTCGTTCTATCAATCAAGGATTCATTACTTAGGGTATGTCATCTCCGACGAAGGTATCTTCGTGGATCCAACAAAGGTCGAGGCTATTATGGAATGGCCTGTGCTGACTAATGTACCAGAAGTGCGTAGTTTCATGGTTTTAGCAGGATACTATCAATGGTTCGTCGAGGGATTTTTGAAGATAGCAAATCTGATCAAGGAATTGCAGAAGAAGAACAAGAAGTTTGTTTGGACCGAGAAATGCATGGAGGCATTTTAGAGGCTCAAGTAGCTATTGACAACAACATTGATACTAATGGTCCCTAACATGGATGCAGACTTCTTGGTATGCACTGAGGCATCCAAGGAAGGCTTAGGCGGAGTTCTGATGCAAGACGGTCGAGTGATCGCTTACATCTCGAGGAAACTGAGAAGGCATGAGGAAAAATATGCGATGCATGATTTGGAGTTGTTAGTCATTGTATATGCCTTGAAGGTTTGGAGACACTACCTTGTTGGATGAAAATTTGAACTAAAGACAGACTAATGTGGACTACAACACATCTTTATGCAAAGTGACCTGAATGCATGACAACGACGTTGGCTGGAATTGCTTAGAAAGTACGACTTCAAGATTACTTACATAAAAGGAGAAATGAACCAAGTGGTAGATGCATTGAGTCGGAGACCACGCATATTTTCGGTGTTGCCACTTCAGATGAATCTACGTGAAAAGATTCTAACTTTACAATGTGAGGATGACTGGTACAAAGAGGTTGAGGGTTTTATTAGAAAAAACAAAATGATGGTACCAATATTTGAAGGATTTACGTTTGATGACGATGGATTATTGAGGCTTAAAAATTGTATTTACGTACCATCGAACGACGAGTTGAGGAGCTTGATCCTAAGCGAGGCTCATAGAGTAGTATGCATGGCTCACCCAAAAGTCACGAAGATGAGGGTGGACCTTAAGCCCTTATTATTCTGAAAGGGAATGAAGGTAGACATAGTAAACTATGTGGCCAGTTGTCTAGAATGTCAGCAGGTAAAGGCTGAACATAGACATCTAGCAGGATTACTACAACCACACACTATTCTGGAATCGAAATGGGACGTTATTTCGATGGATTTTATTGTTGGATTTCCATTGACAACAAGGATACGGGACTCTATTTTCGTAGTAGTAGACACTCTGATGAAGAGTGCTCACTTTATTCCTATGTGTATGATGTATCAAGCACCTGACATAGCTATAGTTTTCATTAGTGATATTGTGAGGCTACATGGCATGCCTAAGAGGATTATATCCGATCGAGGATCAATGTTTACTGGACGATTTTGGATGAGTTTCCAAGAGGCCTTGGGAACCCAAGTTAACTTCAGTACTACGTATCACCCGAAGAATGACGAGAAGACTGAATGAATGAACCAAACCTTGGAGGGAATGTTGCGCATCTACATGATGGATCAACAAAATATTTGGGAAGAATTCTTGCCGCTATTGGAATTCTCTTATAACAACAATTACCAAAGCACCATTAAGATGGTGCCTTTCGAGTTTCTTTACAGGTGACCACATCGGATGCCTTTGAGTTATGATCAACTTCAAGATAGGGTCATGGTGGGACCATAAGTGATCCAAGAAATGGAAGAGAGAATGAAAACAATATGACAAAGGATTAAAGAAGTGCAGGATCAACAGAAGAGTTATGTCGATGCACACCATGTCGACCGTAGTTATGAGGTAGGAGATCGAGTCTTCTTGCATGTTAAACCACATAAGAGTTTGATCAAGTTTGGAAAGGGAGATAAACTCTCTCCTAGGTTCATGGGACCTCTCAAGATTGTGGAGAGGAAGGCGCACATGGCCTATCGTCTAGCCTTTCCTGATTCTTTGAGGCGTATGCATGATGTTTTTCATGTATCTATTTTGAGACATTATATTAGTGATCCCACACACATTATTGATGTGATTTCCTTGCAGGTATTGGACGAGGGGGCACTCATGGATGAGACGATCTACATCCTAGATCGTCGTGTTTGACAGCTATGACATCGAACAGTAGATCAAGTCAAGGTCCAGTGGGACAACTATAATCCGCACTCAACGACCTGGGAGGACACATATGATATGCGCCAAGAATTTCCATTTTTGTTTGATAGATAGACTTATGATACTCTGATACACATTGTTTCAGAACTTATACTATGAAAATTTAGGACAAAGTTTAGACCAAGAGGGGGTGTATGTAACATCCCGCTCTTGCGCACACTGAGTGAACTTAGTCTTTGAGGACACTTGCTTGCAAGTAATCCATATTATTATACCTTAAAATTTTGATGTTGATTATGAGGCGTTATGGGTTGATGACATGTTGTTTTGCTACATTGACATAGACAAGTGTTATTGACTTGGTTTTACTGAGTGTGCAAGAGTTTGGGCCTCGAGGTTGCAGAGGCATCGATGGAACCCCTTGGACTCTGGATCGAGTCAGGGAGTGAACTATTGGGGTTTGATTGTTTTATATGTGATATTAGTGCATCTGATTAGATGATATGATTATGGATATATTTCTGACATGATTTGTTGATGATGCAAGCTGATGATATCTTTCTGAACAAACTCACATGTGGAGTAAAGGGGTCATGCATGACTACCATAGATGTTGAGGGAGAGGTGTGGACAACAACCCTGCCACAACCTACTAGCACTCCCATCGTGGCTTGAAATGTAGGTTAACGATTACCTAGTTCGAGAAGACCCACGATGCCGTGAGGTCCAACTGCGATAGTCGCTCATGATGATTCTAAAGTTAACACAATAAGGCAGGGGCCTTATTCCTTAGAGGCCCTTAGTCTCCCATAATATCACCTGGAAGAGTATTGACTCCAGGGTTTTTTGATGTCTACCAAGTTAGTCAAGAGGTGAGTGGCACCCCTGGAGCATGTGGTGCATCCTGAAGGGAATGTCAGGCAACAAAAATGGAATGAGGCGAGTGGCACCCTTGGAGCATGTGGTGCATCCTAAAAGGCACGTTGCACAAGAAAAATGGAAAGAGGCGAGTGGCACCCTTGGAGTACATGGTGTGTCTTGAAGGGCACGTTGCGCAAGAAAAATGGAAAGAGGAAAGTGGCACCCTTGCAGCACATGGTGCGTCCTGAAGGGCACATCGCACAAGAAAAATGGAAAGAGGTGAGTGGCACCCTTGGAGCACATAGTGCGTCCTGAAAGGCACGTCACGCAATAGAAACAGAAAGAGGTGAGTGGCACCCTTTGAGCACCTAGTGCATCCTCAAGGGAACGTCACGTCATTATTTAATAATTGGATAAACCTAGATGGCTTAGGACGAATAACATGTTAAGGAAGATTTAAAATTTTCCCCTAATAAAATGTTTCCCAGCCTAGGAAAATAAAGTCTAGGTCGAAATTATACTTGTGATAAAATTTTTATGTATTCATTTAATATATATATATATATATATATATATATATATATATATAATAAATAATAATGATAATCTTCATTAAACTTGTGACAAAAGGGGGTAAGAAGTTAAATTGATTTATAAAAATCTTTTGGGATAAAATTTAAAAAGGGGAAATAATTGTTTTACTATATTATGCTAATTAAAAAATTATTCATTAAAAAGAAAAAGAGAAAAAGGGTAAGTTTTTGCACATGCCTTTTTGAGTTTAAATAAAAAAGGGAAAAGAGGGAAATCTAAAATAATTAGGAAACTAGGAAAAAGCGTGAAACATAAAAATAAAGGGAAAACACAAGGAAAAAGAAGATAGTCTAACTTGGTAAGGTATCTAGCATTTAAGAACTTTCTAATTTAAACACAACTAGTAAATTAAGAAGGGGGAAAGTCATTAAAACTTCTAAGGGGATATGGAGACACCTAGGAGAGATTCTAGGAGTGCCTTTAGGTGAGTGAGGGAAATAGGGGTAATTAATTAATTAATGAAATTAATTTATGGAGGAATGAAGGGGATGGGTGACACTTGTACGGGGAGGATTTTTATGGATTAAATTATTAAACTTTAAATTAAATGCGATTTTGGGAAAGTAAGGAACTTATAAACTCTATATAATGGAGGGAGGAGAAGGATGATGGGATCTTCTATTATGCATACCGTTACGCTGCAAAAATTTATACTCAACTGACTTAACTTGTGGGAGTTGGGATACCCATCTCGGTGAGGAGTGGTAGCTCGACCTTGCAAGGTGAGTTGGGAGCTAGCTAATTCTCTGGTTAGTGTGTGTGGCCCCTTTGCGGCTCGGGGGGATAAGGGGGAAGAAGAGTACCCATAACTTTGGCTGGAAGGTATCGGTGAAGTCTCATCGGTCAGCAAGCGGGAATTGCACGGAGCGCACAGGACATCAACTCAGAGTGGGCGACTTGGGCTATGGTACGCTTCCTTTATTTCTACATGGTAGATTGTTAGTATGATTTATTCTTTTAGTTATGTATGTTTAATTAGGTAAGGAAAATGATTGTCTTAGTAGTCTAGTTGATGACTGAAATTCTCCCATAGCCTTAAGCTTGCTGTTGATTGATTCCCTTCGCTAGGCTCCCTGGATGTCTTGATCGTCCTATGGTTTTATTGATTTGTGATGATTTGTGGTTTATATTTTTGCCTTCGTCCCTAACTCATCAGTCCATGCCTAAGCAGCCGGCTAGGATCCTAATCTACGATCATCACTTCGGTGTTAATAGACCTATGGATCTAATGCCCTGCTTTTCTGTGCATGGATGATGAGTGAAGGATGTGTATGCCCATTTTTTTTCCCTTCTTATCTTTGTGTTGGATATTTTCCCTTGCCTTGGTATCTACATATTTATCACCTCTGCGCCCTAATGTTCTCGGCGTATGAAAACCATGTTTAGTAATCTCTGCGTTCTATTACCTTCTTAGCTCTGCGCGAGTTGTTCCTGGATGATGGTTTCCCTTGCACCTTGTGTGACTGTTATCTCTACACTTGAATGATACCTCACTGTGTTATCTTATAGAAAATCGTTGTGTTTGAAGGGTAAAATCCCTGCGTTGTTATGGGTAACATCTATGCGACTAATGGGAGTTTACTCTGTGGATACTTACTTCTTAACCCATGACTCTGTGTATTCTCTTCTTACAAAACCCTTTTGTTGTGTATTCTAATTTTATACAATGCGTGGTTGTATGTTTGAAATAAAACTTAAAATTGACTCCTGTTTAGTGTATTGTTGTATACGTGTTGCTAACACAGATTGTTGTGTAATGTTATTTTCACCTTTAGCTGATTCAAGGTTGATGCTTAAGTGAATCCAGTATAGATTCTTCCTCCAACTTAGCTAGCATGGGTTTTAAACTATTACACCACCGTTTTATCACCTCATGTAATTTACTGCCTTAAATTCTGGTTCACTACATAGGTTCCATGGATTTTTGGTGCCTGGACTTTAGCTTTATTATCAAAATATTTGTTTTCCTTCTCCCCCTTTTTTTAATTGGAAATTCTCAGAGATTATTTAACCTTGTTTTAGTGCCACCTTATCGCAACGAGTCTCTATTCTCCCATGCAGACAAATATTACTATGAAATTGCGGAATATTGTGGGGCTCTGGTTTTACCTGAAAACCAACCTTAATGATCTTCCAAAAATCTTGTGCCTCCCCTAGATAGCTATCCTAATCCAGTTAGAGTAAGTGTAAGGTGGCCTGGGGGTTTCCTCTTTATTGTTCACTCAGACTTGATTCCAGATTTCACTCAAATCATTCTTTGCAATTAAAACAACTATTTTTTTTATTTGACTGCGCGTTATCACAGTTGACAGTAAGGTTTACTACATGGGTGTATTATTTAGGCGTTATGTAATGATAGTGATTCCGTCCTGAAGTTAATATCCTTAAGAGAGGTATTAAATAAGTTAGACAACATTGTGTGTGGTGTTAGTGTTTTTCTTGTCCTGTGACTGGAAACAATTATAGTGACTTATTCCCCTACTTAGACAACCACCTCATGTGTTTTTATCTTGACTTTAGTTGACCAAATTTTTATCATAAAACCCTTTGGACAATAGTTATAGCTTGTATATAGAATTTGATTATTAATGTTTGCATCCATGTCGACTATGTTAAACTTGTTTTGGATGGTGTTCAATGTGTTAAGAATGGTACGAAGGATTTTAATTAACATCATTGTTGTGTTGATTTTATTTTTCTAACATATTAGTATCCTTAGGAATACTAGACTATTGGATTTGTAAAGGATTCTTTAAACCCTTTTTTTCAATAACAGAATTTCTATTATATAAATTCTAATAAGAAACCCTTTTGTGGACATGTCAAGGGACCTAGTAAACACACTTAGAATGGAAGGAACATTATTAAGGATGTATAGGGGGAGTCAATGAACTAAATAAACAATCATTTATGGAAGAAGAAGTTAAATTCAGTCTCCTAAATAAAATTTTGGAAGGAGTCTTTAGAGTTCTTAGGATTGGAAATAATTATTATTGACTTGGATGTATTTGATAAAGTGACTAGTAACAATAATTCTTAAACGATTGGACACCAATGAGTTCATTAATACAATCATAAGTGTTGAACTGTTGATATTATTTGGCCTTTAAAGGAAAACTTTTCAGATCCTTATTTTTAAGACCTTTGAATTTTGAATAATGAAATTCAACACCTACTCTTATAAATGTTTAAGGGTTGAATGGTGCCAATCTTATTACATAGGGTGAAGAGTCCTGTTGAATTTTGTTAAGACACTAGTAGATTTCTTAGACTCAAAATGGTATTTAAGTAGATCATAAAATCTTGATAGATGTATCCTTGGTTCAAAGGATTTATTTTTAGTTAATTTAATTTTCAGTATCTGGTTGATCTTTATTTGCTTTATGCTTTAGTTAGCTGTGATGTGCTAAACTTCATCGTTATTTATGTTTGTGTTGATCATGTGTCGTTGATATAATATGAAGGTGTTGGCCTCGTATCGTCGTTTATTTAGATGACGTTTAGAGGATGATGCCTTCTTATGCTGTCATGTTGATTTTCGATGTTACAATCATGTCATGATGATTCCATTGCCCTAACTTTAAAGAACACACAAAAAAAATGTACTTTTTTTGTTACCGTAATGGAGGGGCTGTGACAGAGTTCTTCATATTTCCTACTGCATGTCATCTCCAGATGCCTCACTTAGTAGCTACTATTTCATGTCTCTTTCATCATTTTGTTTCGACGTTGAAATTTTTGCATGCAAAGAGAGTATAATTTGACATATTAATCAATCAAAAGTAAACATGTCATAAATTTGTGTTGACATATTTTAAGCCTACCATGTGTTTTCTTGATTTTTCCTTCGATCGATACAATAGAAAAAGTCATATTCCAGTGCATATATTTACTTTCCTATGCAATCCCTACATAAGTCTTCAAATAGTTGTAGTCTAAACATTCTACGTTTTGGCCCTTTTCTGGGAATATTTTCTGGGCATATTCGCCCAAAATATGGCCATAAATTGTTGTATCTACCAAATTGAGAGGTTAATGCTTTATAATCTGAGTGCCCCAGGGGGTTTTTGACATGCTGGATCCACTTTTGCATTCAGAAGTGCAATTTAGACAACAAAAAATTGTGATTTCATGCAGATTTATGTCGTCGGATTCCGACGAAAAGGGAAAAAACGTAGAACAATTAAACAACATCCTTCAAATATGCTTATGTGTTCTTTGACCCGAAATTTTATTTAATGTACTTTTGGATTACCATCACATAGTTGGGAAAACCTATGTAGCAGTAAAACAAAAGGATATCAATTTCCCCCATGGAACAACCCCAATATCATTATTATTTGTTAAGTACATCGTAGGGTCCATAAATGAAATTTCGCTAGCCAAAACATGAGAAGAAAAATTGTGTTTCGGAAAGTAGACCCAAGACTTTATAAATTCATTCTAATCTCCTTTTTAAATCTAGAATGTGAAGCCCTTATAGCTTTGATGATGGCATGGTAAAAGATATGGAACCCACTAATTGGATACAAATCGAGTAAAAATCATTTAATATAAAAAAATATTAATATATAAACCCATGATCTCATTGAATATGAAAAATATTAAGGTAAATATTGTAGGTCTACCATAATACATCCTACACATTGTAGTACAAATACAAATTGTTAAAAAAGTATAACCCACAAGAAATAGATGTGTGGTATGCATTGTGGATCTAATAACGAAGGAGAGAACTTCACCGTATCTAAGAACACTATGAAAACACCTAGAAGAGGAAAAAAGTCTATTTTCCATTGGAAAAGTGGTGTTGCTATGTGCAATAGAATTGAATTAATATTTGGTGTTTTTTTACAATAGTAGTAGAGGAATGGATCAGATTGGAGTGAACCTGTTGAACATTGAAGATTTGATAGATTCTCATGTCAATATTGATCCCAATATGAATATATAATATGTTGCTATGTGTGTGCATTTTTCTTTTCTTTTCTCATGACTGTGTCTAAAATACAAACATCATAAATTGAAATTTAAGTGGAGGAATGAAAGCAACTTCGAGGGATATGTGGATGTTGTAACTATGGAAGGAAGATATGCGTCTCATAATAGTTAATTAATATATGGAAGTGGATGAAGAATCATAAAATTATGGATAGGTGGTTCAGATTATTTTAATTATAGGTTAAGATGGTTTATCCCATTTAAGAATTTTTTTATGCGGGTTGCTCATTTGGAGCCACAGTCATTGTTGTACATAAGAGAATCCATTAGGGGGATTTGATGTCTACAATGGGCCTCCTAAATATAACATCAAAATAATAGTTAAAACAATAAAACAAGAGTTATAAACTTTGAAAGGGAAAGAAAGAAAAAATAAATGTAACCATATGTTGGATGTATCTCCTTATCGGCTTACTCAAATTGCAAGTGTAGGCACTTGTTGGATGCATAATGGTTGACATGATCATATTGAATGATATTGGTTATTTTAAAGGTTATTTTGATGGTACATTTTTGTATTTGAGGCCCATTATTGACCTCAAAATTCAAGTAATGTAAACCATGCTAGAGATTGAATTGAAGATCCTTGAATCAAGTTTGTGGTAAAAACACAGTTAGAAGTAGTGTTAATTATGTAGCATCAGGGTTTTTCTGTTTTTCTTTGAATTGGAGTATTAATGAGCATATAGAGTCATTATTGAGAATTCCACGAGAATCGACTTGGAGAAGTCATTAGATTCCAAGTAAAGCAATTTGAGGCTAGGGGAATTCAATAATCGATTGACGGTGCGAGTGACCTAGTTTCCTTATAGATCCGCCATGATAATACCTTGAATGTAATTTCTAGTAAACAACGTTGACAAATGATAACAATGTATAATGTTGCTATAACATTGTTAAGAACATTTTCATAATGGGAGGCCATGAAGAATCAAACACTAAGGAGACACTAATGCACGACAACATAAATAAAGATGATAATTCATGGGGTCATGCAAACAAAAAGACACAATGGAATGCTAAAATGTTATATGAAGACTTTGAAATTTGAAAATAAATTGAAATATGTTGATTGTGAAAATGTGAAAGTAAGAATAATAGTACAACGAAATTACCATTTTTGCTTTCTCATTGAGAAAGAAAGGCCAATAGAATTTGTTATTCCCTGTTATTGCTAAAATGTCTTTTCTCTTTGATTTTTTTTTTCTCTTGACAATGTTACTGTTATACATAATATAGTAACATGTTATTCTCCATTGCTTACTTCAATTATAGGAAGTAACAACATCGCACCTCATGGATTTGTTCACCTCACCCAATGCTCTTTCCTTTCATTGTTTCATGCAAAATTGATAATATATGTATATTCTTCCTAGTGTAATATTATTTTTCATTTTTATGAGAACTTTATAATATATGTAGATTATTCCTAGTGTAAGAGAGAAGAAAACGATCGAGTAGATTCCAAAAAATAATCAATGAGAGGATTATCACTTTTTAACTTAATGAGAAGATTCACCATATTTTAAATCAATGAGAAGATTATTTTGGACAAATATCGTGCTTGGTACCATACATTTCAAAGTTTTGTGGGAAGAAAGTTCAAAGCCACAATTATACAATTCAAAAACCTGCTTTTGTCACAATCCATGGCTGGTCTGACGGCCATTTTCTTTTTTCTCCCCTATGGTAGGCCTCCATATTGACCCCAATTTCTAGCAAATAAACTCCTCCATGTTCCTGTCATGGATGGATTGAAAAATCCTTAGATTGCAAACTAATGTTGCATTAAAACCTTGTGAAAAAAAACTTGAACAAAACACAAAGATATGGGAATGAATAAGAGAAGATATGTATGCATTATGACTCTCCATCTGACTCATGGAATCACCTATATGTATTTGATCCATGCTTGTTGCAAACATATTTCACTCATCCATGTAGTAGGTAGTTGTTGATAAAGGAATTATCAATAGTCCCTTGTGAAACTCTATTTGAACACCACACATTAGCCCAAATCAAAATAATGAAAAAAGTGCATACCAAAACTGAATGCTTCTAGATAGTGTTGCAGTCAACAAGTAGATGGTCATCGCCATACACACTCAAAACACAAATGGATTTGGATTTGACTGGTGGTGTGTAATTTCCTAAGAAAAACATATATCAAATGATATTTAATGTAGGATGAAGATGGCACAATAGGTTGGTGGAAGAAGACCTTAGAGAAGGACAAGATACATGACGAATGTTGTTTGTTTGTATATTAGATCACATGTATTTGAAATGTTATTGTAGGGTGAAATCATGAATATGGGTTACACTTTTGCTTGTTTTATGAGAAACGAAACTGTATTTTCACAAGTTCTTCAACTTTCGGCATACAAAAGTATTTTTTTTATTTAGAATTTCACTTTACAGTAAAAACAAAACTTGTGAATAATTTTGTTAGCTTTTCAATGACTATTTTTCCAAAAAAAATTATAACTATTTGTTATGACAATTTGACAGTTGTTTAATAGTATGTTCCTTAAACATGAAAGGAATGATAATGAGTTACTTTTTCCTACAACAATGTATCTATTATTAAACTTATGTTTTTAAGAAATGAAATATACTACAACAATCTACAGAGACTTTGTTTTATTATGACTATAATTTTGAATCTAACAAATGAATATTAGAATTTCTAGAATTTTTTGAAGTTGACCAAGCTGAAAAACGTTGCAAATTTTAAGCACATATTTTTCTACACCTTGTATCTATCTTAATTTTTACTTAAAACTAAAATATAAATATACCCTTTTGAAAAGAATAGTTTAAGGATTATGAATATACTTTTTTCTAAATTTTTCACTGTATATTTTTAGAGATATCGATATTTCATTTCACCGAATCATAATGTCTGCTAAAAATATTATGTAGTGTTTTTAAAAAAAATTAAATAAAATTAGATAAAAATAAAGAAAATTAAAAAAAATTATAGGAATTGAAAGTAGATTCAATTTTGGAAATGTTGGTGTCATTTTCAAAACCAAATTCTCAGTATTTGCACGATTCCTCAACCTCCGAAGTTCAGGTAATCTTGGGGAAATTCTCTAGTTTTTGTTTTCAGTCCCAATTTCATGTTTTCAGCCGAAATAATCTCTTAGCCGAAAAACTAATATTTCGGCCGAAAGACTAAAATCTAACAAAAATCGTAAAAAATGAACAGTTTCCAAGGTTTTCAGCCGAAAAAACCTTCTTTCGCTCGAAAGGTTGTTGAGGGAATTTTGTTGGTCGGAAAAAAAATGAAAAGACACGTCGTATCATTTCATTTCGTGCCAAATTGTATAAATAGGATTTTAGCCGAACACATTTAACACAATTCATCGAATGGACAGACACATATGAGCTTGGGGATAGGGATTTCAAAACATTTCTATTACTGATTGCAGTTGTATTATTTTCTTTCTTTATTTCTTCCCTCTGTTCCATAAGCTTAATCAAAGGATCGATATCGATACATGATGGTTTTCTAGAGCACCTAAACAAAGTTTCGAATCATCTTTTTGCTTTTTGTTGAATAAGGTAATTGATATTTGTTCAAGTTTTTATTGGAATAACAATTTATATGTTGAAAGATAAATGTTGATCATTTTTCAAGGTGAAAGTCTTTTTTGAACATATATTTTGCAGATAACTATAAAAGTCATGGGAAACAAAAGTTTGCACAAGAGAAAATTTGATCGCACTAGAGATGATACTCGCCAAATCGAACAAAGGAAAGAGATTTATTGGAGAAAGAAATGAGAACGTGCAAATATTGAAGAAAGAAACGATGATAATGCAAATAGATATTTTCAAAAAGAAGAAGTTCAACCAGGTATGCATGCACATATGATGATTGAGCACATGACACACATTGGGACTGTATTTAGAAAGTACAAAATTCAAAGTATAGAATTAAAATTCAAAATATTGTAAATAATATAATTGATTGTAATCACAATTTGATGTTTTTCAGAAAATATAAATAGATTTGTCTCATAATGTCAAAGAATACGTTCAAACCAAAATTGAAGCAGAAGATGAATTACCTATAGGTATGTACATAAATTTAGATAATACAAGATGAACACTCAAGTATATATAATTTAGTGAATTTGTGTTCGGGTTATGTTTTTTAATATAAACTTTAAATTGAAATATGTAGGAGAATCTATCAACATTGATGATGAAATATTAGAAAATGTTGATATTAACAAATTTGGGAAGAAAAAAGCTAAGCATTATAAAAGATATCGAACTAAGAATATGTATAATACTTTTTTCAAAGATGAATCAGTAATAGGACAAGCTCAAATTTTACTTTGTCTAATGAATTCAAGAAAGTTAAAAGAAGCTACATCATTATTGGGTATCCAAAAGTCGACAAAGGATACAAAGGGGAAACAAAATGTCTTTAACAATATAACTAGTGTATTAAAATCTTTTGGAAAATCTCGAGAAAAAGATGTTTGATGCCGACGCCCTCTACCTCACAACCCACAGGTCGAAAGGCCACGTCGACGCAGGATCTTTCCTTCTTTCACACGACCTGAAGAACTCTCAACAGGTTCTTCTATTTCCCTTTCGGGAAATTTACACCCACAAAAATCTTTGTGCGATCCCCACTTTGTACTCGGGAGATCGGAACTCGCGATTTCACGAATCCAATGGTCGAGCGTAGGTCTCTCAAACCCCCGAGACTTGACAACAGTCAGCGCTGACCTTTTCCTATCAGGGTTTTCCCTATTGTGATTTCTCCACTCACGATGTCGAACAACTTGCTTTACCAACTCCCGACTCCCGATATGATGAAACTCCAATATAATCGTGAGTTGACTATTCAACGGTCCTTCACTCCATCGGTGATTTGGAGTTCACGATATCACGAATCCTGATGCTATTGCTTCAGGACTTCTCGCTACGAAACCCCGATAAGGTGTACCACTTGTCCACTCACCTGCCTTGTTGTGGCCCCACACTATTCCCTTTAACTATCGGGATATCGTGGATTGCGATTTCGCAATTCCCGTTGCAATGTTTATGGAGTTCAACTTACGAAACTCCGATATACGAAGAAAACATTCATGAGCATATTATTCAGCATCAATACACAGAGAAAACACAGAACCATGAATTTGGATCAAACTCTTCTATTAATCCAAATATCTGTATATGGGTGTTCTTACACAGCTCTTTGCATGCTCTTCTTCACAATGCTCAGAATCTTATGTTACAATGCACAATGAGGGTGTCTATATCCTGTTTCCCTCTTGCGCTCTAAAACTGTCTAATCTAGAATTAAATTCTATCTACCTGCATTAACTACTTTAAATGCCTTCTACCTACTAAGGACAAGAGCTAAAGGCTCAAGGTCTGATTACAATATACAAATGTGCTTCATCTTAATGGCTTCATTTAAGATCACGCAACAACTTCCAAGGTGTTTTCAAAATTTGTGCTGGCGCTCATCCAACTGTCCGATTGTCTCCGCGCTGGCTCACTTGATGTGGGAGATGCTCCTGCATCATACTCCCTCGCTTGAAAAATTTCATGGGCTCCTATCCATGAGCTCCTGCACGATCTGTCCATGCTTCTGTATCTTTGCTTCAGTCTCCTAGCTGACATCTTCAACTGGATGGTTCTTCCACTTGACCAAATACTCAAAGTATTCCTTTCGTCTGATGCTCTTTCTCACTCTCTTGTCCAGTATGTACTCCATCTGTGGCTTATATGCAACTGGCATCTGTTTTCGCCACTGGATCACTGGTTGTTCTTCTCTAGTCTCTGTCTCTTCAACTCTATATGGGTACAAATCAAAGATATTGAATATCGGAGAAATTCCGATCCCATCGGGTAATTCAATCTCATAGGCATTCGCCCCAAATTTCTTCAAGACCCTACATGGCCCGATTTTCTTCATCTTCAACTTGTTGTATGTTCCTTTCGGGAACCTTTCTTTCCTCAAATGTGCCAGAACCAGATCACCAACCTCAAATTGAAGTTGTCTTCTATGTTGATTGGCTCTACGCTTATACTCCTGGCTTGATTCCAGCAATCGTTCCTTCACCTGACTGTGAAGTTCCTTCATTGCCTCTGCGAAATCTTCTGCACTAGCGCTCCTAGTCACAGTCTATTTTGAATCCCTCAGTTCAAAAATTCCTCTCGGCTACATGCCATAGAAAACCTGAAATGGACTCTTTCCTGTGCTCCTATTCACTGAGTCATTATACACAAACTCTACCTGTGGTAATATGTTGTCCCATTGGATGTTGTGTTCTGTCACCAAGCTTCTCAGCAAGTCTCCCAGGCTTCTATTGACCACTTTTGTCTGTCCATCCGTCTAAGGATGATAAGATGAATTGAATGACAAGTTAGTTCCCAGCTTCTTCCATAAGGTCCTCCAAAAATGCCCTATGAATTTGGTGTCTCGATCCAAAACTATACTCCTTGGCAACCCATGAAGTCGAATGACCTCTTTGAAAAACAGATTCACAATGTGAGTTGCGTCACTGGTCTTCTGACATGGAATGCAGTGTGCCATTTTGGAAAATCTATCCACCACCACAAAGATTGAATCACAACCTCTTTGTGTTCTTGGAAACCCCAATATAAAATCCATGCTAATTGCATCCCACGACCTCTCTGGTATGGGCAATGGTTGATAAAATCCCACATTCTGCTTCCTTCCCTTCTAATGTTGGAAAATTTTTCATCTGTCTACGAATCTCTTGACATCTTCTCTCATTCCCGGCCAAAAATATGACTCGTTCAACTTTGCGAATGTCTTGTCATGACCAAAGTGCCCTGCCAATCCTCCACTGTGTTTCTCCTTCAGTAAGTTCTCCCTCATGGAGCATTTCAGAATACACAGTTGATTACCTTTGAACAGTAATCCTTCCTGGATCAAGTACTCTATCCATGGGCTTTTGTATCTAAGAATTGTATTCTCAGCTGCTTCATATGCCTCCTTAAAATCCTGATCATCTGCGTACATGTCCCTGAGATCATCAAAACCCAATGTTTTGACTCTGAATTCCTGCAACAACAAACACTTCCTGCTCAAAGCATCAACCACTTTGTTAGTAGTACCAAAAATATGTTTAATCACAAATGTGAAATTCTACATATACTCAACCCATTTGACATGTTTCTGATTCAACTTCTCTTGTTGGGTCACAAACTGCAGTGCATGATTGTCACTGTATAAGACAAACTCTTTCCGGATCAAGTAATGCCTCCATTTCTTCAATGCCTATATGATAGCATAAAACTCCTTATCATAAGTGGAGTACTTCACTTTTGTCTCATTCATCTTCTCACTAAAATACGCTATCGGCCTGTCTTCCTGACTCAAGACCGCCCTGATGGAAAATCCAATTGCATCGCACTTTACCTGAAATGTTTTATGGAAATCCGGCAACACCAACACTATTGTTCCGTAATCTTCCTCTTCAACAGATTAAAACTCTTCTCAGCCTCCTCTGTCCAGTGAAAATATTTGTCTTTTCTTCATTGTATCCATCATTGCTGTGCTAATTCCACTGAAATTCCTGATGAACTTCCGGTAGAAACTAGCCAATCCGTGAAAACTTCTCACCTCAAAAATATTTCTTGGTGATGACCAATTCTTGATTACTTCCACTTTATCTGGATCCATCCTCAACTCATTTTCCAAAATAACAAATGCCAAGTAAATGAGCTCTGTCTTCATGAATGAGGACTTCTTCATATTTATCAACAACTTCTCCTACTGTAGTCTCTGCATCACTGTAGCCAAATGCTTTAGATGCTCTGCCACTATCTTACTGTAAACCAGTATGTCATCCAAATACACAATGACAAATTTTCCGATGAACTCCCTCAGGACTTCGTTCATCAATATCATGAAGGTACTCGATGCATTTGTTAATCCAAATGGCATAACAAGCCATTCATATAACCCTTCGTTGGTTTTCAATGTTGTCTTCCATTCATCACCCTCTCTCATGCGGATTTGATGATAACCGCTTTTCAAATCAATATTTGAAAAATACCTTGCTCCACTCAAGAAATCCATCAGATCATCCATCCTTGGCAATGGAAATATGTACCTAATGGTTATCTTGTTGATCGCCCTTGAGTCGGTACACATCCTCCAACCTCCATCTTTCTTCAAACTAAGTACTGTTGGAACAACACATGGACTCAAGCTCTCCCTGACCAAACCTTTGTCCAACAAATCCTGGACTTGCCTCTTAACCTCTTCATTCTCTTGCGGCGTGAATCTGTATGTGGCTTTGTTTGGAAAACTAGCTCTTGGTATGAGATCAATGTGATGACTCACACTTATAATCGATGGTAACGAATGAGGTAATTCATCCACTATGATGTAAGCGAACTCTTCCACCAGTTCTTGAACTTCTTCTGGTAAATCATCCACTCTTGTGCTTCTCTACCATCTCTGTAGAAACGAGATTATCCATGCTACCACTGTCTATAATGACCTTGCATACCCTGCCCTTGGTCTTGCAAGCAGTCCTGAAAAGTCTAGTCCTTTGGACTAAACTCTCCACCTCCTTCTCAGGTGTCAAAAGGACTTTTCGCATCATCAACGATCTTCTGCCTTTAGCGTCTTCTGCCTCAACATCCCACCTATGTGCTTCGGTGATGTGAGCTTCTCCAATCTCATTCTTCTTTTTCTATGGACACTCGTAAGAATTGTGCCCATTCTTCCCCCATGTGAAGCATGTGATCAATCCACCTCTTCCTCTTCATCTACCTCTAGTACGAGGAAAAGTTTTGTTGTCAGCATAATCTCCTCTCTGCTCATTATGTTTCCCTCTCTGTGAGGTTCCACCTCTCTTTGTTTGAGTCTAAAGTTTCTTCCATTCCTCCCTGGGATTTTGGTATTTATCCTGGGCAACTGTTTTTCCTCTGGTCTGACTTCTGCCTCGACCTCTCTGACTCTACTTTTGGCTCAGCTTCTCCTCATCTTTCAGAGCCATCTGATAAGCATCTTCCACCATTCAGATGGTTACCATGCTCATCTCATCTTGGATATCATATCTCATGCCATTCATATATCTGGTAACTTTTTCATCATCGCTCTCTCGATGACCTACCCTGATGTTCAGTTTATAGAATTCCTCAGTGTATTCCTTCACTGTCATCAGCTTCTATCTCAAGTTCTGCATCCTCCTGAACAGAGAAATTTGATAGTCTCTGGGGATGAATTTCACCTTCATCTTTGCGATCATTCTGTCCCAACTCTTGATCTTCTGCTTGTCCTTGCAACGTTTTTCAGCTTGTAGTTCATCCCACCATAATGCTGCATGTCCCTTCAATCTCGTGACATCATGCTTGACTTTCTTGTCCTCTTCGACATCTTCATAGTTGAAGTATGTGTCTAAAGCTCTAATCCAGTCTAGAAGCTCCTCTGCATCCATATTTCCCTCATAAACTGGAATGTCCATCTTTGCTCTTGCACCCATCCTTGCAATAGCTCCTATCAAATGCTCATTTGATGCATCTTCAACGACAACTTCTTCTTCTCTCTCAGCCTCAAATTCATTTTTAGAATCACTGAGATCCCCAACACTGGCTGTGCATCTTTGCGCTGTCTCCATATCTTTGAGTCTGGCTTGTAGATCACGCATTTGTCTCTCCACAACTGGATTTTTCATCTGCATGTCTCTTCTTCTTGGCATTTCCCTATCCTCTGGATCGGGTGACTGTCTATCTCTCCTTGGTGGCATGGTGAAATTTCTTTCTCTACTACAGAAAGCAAAGAACCTTTCTGTGCTCTAGTACCAAGACTGATGTTGACGCCCTCTACCTCACAACCCGCAGGTCGGAAGGCCACGTCGATGCAGGATATTTCCTTCTTTCACATGGCCCGAAGAACTCTCAACAGGTTCTTCTATTTCCCTTTCAGGAAATTTACACCCACATAAATCTTCATGCGATCCCCTCTTTGCACTCGGAAGATTGGAACTTGCGACTTCGTGAATCCAATGGTCGAGCGTAGGTCTCTCGAATCCCTGAGACCTGACAATATTCAGTGCTAACCTTTTCCTATCGGAGTTTTCCCTATCACGATTTCGCCACTCGCGATGTCGAATAGCTTGCTTTACCGACTCCCGACTCCCAATATGCTGAAACTCTGATATAATTGCGAGTTGACTATTCAACGGTCCTTCACTCCATCGGCGATTCGGAGTTCGTGATATCGTGAATCCTGATGCTATTGCTTTGGGACTTCTCGCTACGAAGCCCCGATAAGGTGTGCCACCTGTCCACTCGCCTGCTCCGCTGTGACCCCACACTATTCCCTTTAGCTATCGGGATATCGCAGATCGAGATTTCGCAATTCCCGTTGCAGTGTTTACGGAGTTCAACTTATGAAACTTCGATATGAAAATCCACGTGTGAGTCCAATGGTCCTCGTGACTTGGATATACAGTCCTACTCCTCCTGAGCTTAGAACCCTTCGATGATTTCGCTGTAACCTCTCTGCTCCTTCCTGAAATCCGAAGGCTCATGGAAGTTCATGAATTCTCCCTCAAGAATACCAACCGCCCGTCCCTCCTTGGCGATTCCTGTGAATGACTAAGTGTTCCTTTGTGGAACTCGTCCACCTGTAGCGTAAACTTACGATGCCTACTTAACTCTTCAAATCACAGCTTCTCTGCGTTGTCCTTCAACAAATTCGAAGGCTTTATCCTTCCTGAGCTTTCCCAACTCTGAATCTTGGAAAAGACTCTTGCACGCACTCCTTGCGGAAACCTTCAAACACTTCAAGTGCTTGAATCCTTTCGACTCTGCGCACACCTGCAGCAGCAGTCCTTCAGCTCTTTATTCAGGTTCACAACCCTGAAGCTTCACTTGGTCTGCGCACTCCTTGCACAGCTCCTGTGCCCAACTGCACTCCTATGGAGATGAGAACAAAAGCTATATCTATCTGAACCCTCTGTATATGCACTCCTTGTGGACACTTCAACTACACTCCTTGCAGGAATTCTCTGGCTCAAATAGAGAAACAATTGAATCTCATTCCTACTTCCTTTCAGACTTCAAACTCAACCATGAAATCATATACACAACATATAAAGAAAATGTATAACAGGAAGCAAACATTCATGAGCATATTATTCAGCATCAATACACAGAGAAAACACAGAACCATGAATTTGGATCAAACTCTTCTATTAATCCAAATATCTGTACATGGGTGTTCTTACACAACTCTCTACATGCTCTTCTTCTCAAAGTTCAGAATCTTATGTTACAATGCACAATGAGGGTGTCTATATCCCGTTTCCCTCTTGTGCTCTAAAACTGTCTAATCTAGAATTAAATTCTATCTACCTGCATTAACTACTTTAAATGCCTTCTACCTACTAAGGACGAGATCTAAAGGCTCAAGGTACGATTACAATATACAAATGTGCTTCATCTTAATGGCTTCATTTAATATCGCGCAACAACTTCCAAGGTGTTTTCAAAATTTGTGTTGGCGCTCGTCCAGTTGTCCGATTGTCTCCGCGCTGGCTCGCTTGATGTGGGAGATGTTCCTACATCAATGTTCGTGTTGCACGTAGAGTGATACAAACAATAGTTGTTTCATTTAGCAATATAAAAGATCGTTTGACACGACACATGGAAAAAATGATGGGAACGACAAGAAAAAAATTGCACAAACATAGAAAATTTTGATTGCAAATAGATGTAAATGATGAATTGGCTTGTTGGATAGTGATTTCTAGACAACCCTAAAAATATAGACTTGTAGAAAATGTTAAAGAATTGGTCTGTAATTGTTGGTTGGAAGAATCTCGTGTTTCACCACATACAAGGGATGTGTTGCGATGAAGAATAACACGAAAAAAATATGAATAACATCCAAAACATATATTTCCAATGATGATTTATTTTACAAAAAAAATGTGTTGGTGGAAAGAAATGTGATCGTTGTTGTAGCGTCCTCCTCGTTACGACAACCATTCT